>JACEGR010000457.1:0-261660 GCA_014170235.1 Listronotus bonariensis | reverse complement strand
TCTGCAAGCCATTACAAGACCAGCAATTTTTTCTAATATAGTTGGGGTTGATGCCTGTAGAGAAATAACTTTCTTAGTAGACTTCACAATTAATAAATATAGAGTGATTAAAAATGATCGTTAAAAATATAATAGGACAAAAACCTCAGTCATTTGTTTTATTAATGAAAACCCCCATTATTTTTTACCTTATCCTGTTAAGCATCAAATCACGAAATTCAATGCCATAGCCAACTACACCGTACCTACCCGTACTTAAAGCGAAGACGTAAAACGTAGAAATAATAAATTGTTAATATTTCTAAACATGCAAATTTTTGGAACAGACATTTTTTACAAACTTGCTCTTATTTTTGATGCTTAATAGGATAAGGTAAAAAAGATGGGAGTTTCATTAAAAAAAAATACAATTTACTTGTAAGGTCTTGTCGTCATAATTTTTAACGATTATTTTTGACCATTCTTTATTTAATAATTGTGAAAATGTCGATACAGTCTACTAAAGAAGTTCCTTCTCTACAAAGAACCAAACCCCATCTCATATTAAAGGCTTTTGAATAGAAAAAAAAATGTTTATGTAATGGCTTGTAAATGTGATTTTGGACATAAAATTTCATCAATCAAAGTCAAAAATGGTTGGACCTAGATATACATGCATAAATTATGTTTAGAATTTTAGTCGCAGAATCTATAGTATAAAATATAAATAAATAATATATAGGGTGTTCCATTTAAAATAAAGAAGGTAAGATTACCTTCAAGATAACCGAAAGTGGTAAAACTGTTAAAATATTTAAGGTATAAGTCCCCCACTGACTTTATAATCTTAACCTAACTTTCAATATTTTTCAAAGCCCACTTTTCGAGAAATCGATCGCTGCTGTTTTCGGTGGGACACCCTGTAGTTGGAATTTCTGTAAAGCTTCTGTAAACTTCATACCCATTGCTGTAACCATTTAAAAAAGTTTTTGTAAAATGTCATCAAATAAAACTATTTATCGAAATGTTTATTCTGGTGTCATGGCATGTAAAGCTAAAGTACGATACAAATGAGTTTCAGAATAACAAAAAGTCAATATTTATTTTATCCAAGTACCAAATACATAAAGATATTTTCTGACATAATAAACAAACATTCTAAGAACAAGAATAAACATTTTTTAGGTTTGTTTATTCTGTACACCACTGCTAATGTTTATAACTTTGTTATCTGAAAACCTGATAAGTAAATTCAAAATCTAGGTGTATCTTTAACCTACAATTAAAATTGTTAAAACTTCCTCTCAGAAGATAAAAAAATTACAATGTATCCCCGGATATTTAAAAAAACTTCTTTGCAAAAATGTTTGTTTTATCGAAAAGCTATAAAATAAAAAAAGTGCCGTGGGATATAGGGTGGTTTAAAATGGTCAAAATTTTAATTTAAAAATTTAAATTATAGTGTATAGAAATAAATTATGTAATTTTAATATACAAAAAATATTTACTTTTTGTGTTAGAAATTACATACATTTTAACTAAACTTAATAATGTAAAGTTAAATTTTTTTATTTTGGTCATCAACAAGCTATAAAGCCATTAATAGTCCTCTGCTGTAAAAAAATAATAAATCGATGTTTTTCCATGAAAAATTAAGTTATTTGCCTTTTTTAATTAAGACAAACAATAAATACAACTCTTAAACTGATACAAATGTGTCAATTTTTATGGTATTTGATGGGAAATATAGCCACAGTTTTAAATAAACGTTTTCTTTCCCAACCTATGATGGCTGTAGCTTGTAGGGGGTTTTTGTTTTCAGTTTATTGAACCTTAAAAAAATAAGCTCCTAAAATATTTGTCCTAAATTTTGAAACGACAGATATTTATTTAATTTTTAATATTGCACTTGCACATTTTGGTGCCCACCTTTCATTTTTTTTTGCCAGGTATCGCCGAACTTGAAAAAAAGTTGGTATTCACATTAGATTGTCTCTGTTGCTCGCACTGTCTATGTGTTAATTTATTTAGCTGATACGGTATGGGTTACAGGGGTACAGTTGGACAATTTTTAACGCAATATAGCTTCTATAATATTTCCTGTCAAATACCAAAAACGAAAGCTGTATGCTGTTGACATTTCAATTTTTAAATCGACTGATTTACAGTATTTTTTTACATGATGCATTTCTAAAAATATACGTACATATAAATATTATGCTCGACTTTAGCTCCTTTTTAATGGAAGCCACAGATCTTTTAAAGTAGTAAAATAAAGACAAAGAAACACAATGTCAACCAACCTAACGGTACTTTATTAATTACACCGTTTGCTTGTTGATTAGTAATTCTGATAAAATAATGTGAATAAGCCAAGAACCGTGTGTTTTTATAAGTGCCTATTGTTGATTCTTTTATTTCTCAGACCCAGGTTTATAACAAACGTATCTAGTAAAAATCATATAAGCAATTTAGCAACAATTTATTATACAACATAACAATTAAATAATACCTCGCTTGTATAATAGAAGTAATGCACTATCATTAAAAATTTACTTATTTAAATTTAATTTAAAAAAAAAACTAAAATATGGTTCCAAAAATTCCACAAACTCCAAAAGTTTTTAATAAGGATATTTTATAAACAAATGTTTTATTTGCTTAAGATTTCCTGTAAGCTACATATGCTCAGTTCTGCCTTCTTAAAAATAAAAGTAATTTTTATAAAAAGTTCTGCATGGTCTAAAACCTAAAATTTAATTATCAGATATTAATTTTTTGCAGTGGTATACGAGGTATGTCGAAAAATGTAAATTTTGCTCAAAGGAAAAGTACCTTTATTTTTAACAATATTAATTTTTTTATACGAAAAAGTTGTTTAGAATTAAAAATTACTTACAAATAGGCAAACTTGACTATTTACTAAAAAAATGAGTTCAGTTTTTACTTATTGATTGATTTATTGATTTTACGAAAAAAAGTTGTTTTTTATAAAAGTTCTGCATGGCCTAAGTAAAACCTAAAATTCAATCATCAGATCTTAATTTTTGCAGTGGTATACGAGGTATGTCAAAACATGTTAATAATGTTAAAAATGTAAATAATTAAGTTTTCATATTGTAAGTTAATTTTTATTCTAAACATCTTAAAAATAATAATATTGTTAAAAATAAAGCTACTTTTCTCTTAGAGCAAAACTCACATTTTTTGACATACCTAGTATACTACTGCAAAAAATTAGTATCTGATGATTGCATTTTAGGTTTTAGGCCTTGCAGAAATTTTTATAAAGAATAGCTTTTTTCGTAAAATTAATAATAAAAACAAATTTTCAATGATGAGAACTGAGGTTCATATTTTTAGTAAATAGGTAAAATTGTATATTTGTAAGTAATTTTTATTTTGAATAACTTTTTCTTATAAAAAAATCGATATTGGTTAAAATAAAGGTACTTTCCCCTTGAGCAAAATTCACATTTTTCGACATACCTCGTATACCACTGCAAATAATTAATATCTGATGTTTGCATTTTGGGTTTTAGACCATGCAGAAGTTTTAATAGAGAATAACTTTTTTTTATAAAATCAATAATAACAAAGTTTCCCATATGGTGTATGACTTATTTAACGGAAATTCTTAAAGGTGTGGAAATCGAGATGGAAATATAAGGATTCTGAGTTTTTTTCTTTAATTTACAACAAAGCAAATATATCCAGAACTTTAGATAAAGTTAGCGAGAGATTTAGTACGAAAATGTTATACCGAAACTAACATTAAAAACATTCATGAATCAAAAATCTGCCAACACGCATTTGATAACAATCATAGAATAAACTGGGATGCTTCGAGTATTTTAGCAAAGGAAACTTGTTCTAAAAAACGCAAAATCAAAGAAAGTGCTTATATATTATTAAATAAAGATAATTGTGTAGCATCAATTTCAGTTAATTTAAATAACACTTGGTTGCCTTTGCTCCATACTGAAGTATCTTCAGGAAAGCCTAAAATGTCAAACTATTTTCAGTTTGTGGAGATTTGTCAAAACCATATTGATTTTGAAGGCAAAATAATTTCAAAGAGCAAAAAATTAAAAAAAGGTCTCCACCCAAAAATTAACACTGCACTGTTTTCCTGAAGCGACTCTGCCCCAAATTTCTGTTAACTTTTTCCTATTTCTAGCTGCTAAAAAGTTACGTGATATTTGTACAGCCCCACCCCCATGGTAAGATTTGGCGAGATTTACCTCGACCCCCTACCCCCTAAATGTCTCGCGGACGCCCCCTAAAACAAAATAAAATAGCATTAAAAAAAACACGTATTTAAATTAACTTTAAATTTGTCGTTCGAAATTGACCAGTTTGAACTACTTTTCGCAATTCGCAAATCGCATTTCGTAAGTATATAAACTATGCTTTACGTGAGGCGGCCGGCAGTTCCATAGGCCAAATTTGCGCCATTGAAAGCGAAATCTGTCCGTGTAGCGTATCTATCTGTGCTGGTATTAAAACAGTTTTTTTAACCAAAAAATGCAAACTCAGTCATTAATCTGCTACCAATTAATGCCTGTTATATATCATTTTTTACCAAAATCTTTGGTAAAACCATCATATTTAAATTTTAAAGCTCGCCATTAAAAGCTTAAGGCAATGGTAAGCTTCTTAGCTTCATATTATCCTTTTGTAAAGCATAGCGTTCTATTTATGCAAGATTCAAAGCTGTAAGACATGATGTTAAATCATGTCTTTAAACAGAACACCAAAGGAAAATAAATTGATTCTATGCTGGACTTAATAAGTTAAGACAAATTCTTGGCCGAATGCCAACGGGCTATATACTACAGTGCTTTTGACCCCTATTTAACGCGCCCTGTTGCTATTCATTTATGTGTATACAGTATGTCCAAAATTAGCTCTTTATATTTGGATTTCGCCATTGCTAAGCTGCTTAATCGAGATTAAAAGTAAAAGAGGAAATTTCAAATGGTGACATTAAGGTTTTAAAAGTACTGCCATTTAGTACGCGAAGATATTAACTTTATATTGTAGGGTTACAGTAAACTTCTCTGAAGCTTTAAAATAATGTGCTACAAGACTCCCCCTTTCCATTTTAATTTTTTGCAAGATGGTGCCCGCACCCATCTTGAAATTTTTATCAGTCAATATCACTCTAAAAATATAATATTTATGCATCAATTTGATATCCCAAACTTAATATGTTTTAAACTGATCCGTTTAAAATTGACTTGACATGAGAATAATTTTTCATTACAAAGAGTTTGTATCACAGTAATAAAAGGTCAAACAATGAATCATAATTATATACCTCAAAATAGAATTATAATAAAATTTTAAGATAATAACAGAATAATTCACTTCAAAGTAAAAAGCGTGGGTGCATTTTACTATTTTTTCATAACTTTTTCCTCATAGATATTTACAAATGAAATAATAATAACATTTAATATATTAAGCACCCCACGCTTTTATTCTGAAGTGAATTATTCTGTTATTATCTTAAATTTTATTATAATTGTACTTGAGGTATATAATTATGATTCATTGTTTGGCCTTTATTACTGTGTAATACAAACTTTTGTAATGAAAATTACTTTCTAATTCTTTACTTCGGTTGCATATAAAAGCGTGCTTTTTAGTATTTTTAAACTATTATTTATTTTTCATTTTTTAGTTCGATATATCAATTAGTTTTCTGCGGACATGTGATATTGAAATGTTTCACGAACTATTTCTGTAATCTAATCATTTCATTTAAAGATTCACTGTTGCATGGGGTTTCAGAACGCAACTACTCCGAACAAGTTTCTGTCAGCCTTATGCTGAGAGTACGTCCGAAACTGCACGCATGCGCAGATCGCGCACTAGCTCTTTCTCTGATACTCTCCTACAGAAAATCTATAAAGGAATTTATTTATCCTGGCGATCCTAATCAGGATAACCGGATACTGTTATTACATTGTCATGGGTCTTTGATACGTGTGCAAAGTTTCAAAGAAATCGAATCGCTGGAAGTTGGTGAAAATTAAGCTTAAAAGATTCCGTTACATACATACATACATACAACCCAAGCTAATAAAAGCGTGTTAACAAACGGAAACTGACTAAAGGTACCTTAATGTTTTTAAATAAAATCGTTATTTTAAAAGTAATTTCCAATTTAAGTTAAACCAAGTTTTTACTCATTGAACAAATTAATGTATTACATTATCGAAAATCATAATTTTAATATAACCAAACCTATTCTAGGTTAATAGATACTTATTATACGAAAACGTATATTTTACTACTACTAAAGAGTAAATCTACGTCTTTCCATAACAAATAGCAAATATCCTTAAATAGATTTTGGATATATTAGTGAAATTTTGATATTTTAAGCGATAAGATAAATAAAATTATGATTTTCTATGATGTAATATGTCAATTTCTTCCAATGAGTAAAAAAGCGTGCTTCTAACGATAGAGAAAAACGGTACTTTCTAATTTTTTCTCTTGAACTTAAATTGTGAACAACTTTAAAAAAAAAATGATTTTCCTTAAAAACATTAAGATACTTTTATGTAAAGCATTAAGAGATTCCCTTCAAGAATCTGTGTTGTATTATATATTTAATTTTTCTTCTTTAAAAATCTACGATTGTTTTCTATATAATATTTTTTTTGGTTAGTTACAACATTTTAAAATAAAAAAGGTAAATCTAAAAATATAACAATGTTTAAAGCTTGATTTACCCTGAAAACGGTTCGTCTGGCAAAAATTTTAAATAAGACGTTTTTTTATAGGCAATTTAATATTCTAAAGTTAAATACAGGGTGGCCCACCACATTCGACACGGTCTGTAGCTGGATAACCATGGGGTTATTAAAAAAAGTAAATACTGAAGCATATACAGGTCGGAACAGTATAAAATTATTTTACTCTATACAGGATGTCTCAAAAGTGTGACGTATCAAAGTTACTTTTATATGGAACACCCTATATTTTATGACGGTTTTTAGATTCCACACAAAAATAATTTAAAGTTTGGTAATAGTTATCAGAGTGTCTAATTTTATTCGTTTTTGTTTTTTTTTTTCAAAATGCAGGGTGCAATTGAGTTAATTTTTATTTTAACAATATAAGCTCCTTTAACTTGCTAAAATTTGTCACCAGATTAGGAAAAGTCTGCCTTATTATACGTAGGTCATATCTGAGATCATAGATTATACAGAGTGGAGATCAAAAAAACTAATTTCAATTTTTAGAAAGTCAAGTAGCAATATCTCTCTTATTTTAAAATGGAACATCCCTGTATTTTTTTACACCACATGATGACAAACCAAATGCTCTTTCAAGTGGTGTCTCATGGGTTACCCTATACCTATCTCTTTTATACTTTTAAGTAAATTCCGTTTTTAACATATTTTTTATTCCAAATGTCTATTTAAATGTAAGTAGGCTGTGATATAGCTATGCCTATTTACTAAGCCGTTATGCAAAATGTAAATTTGTTGGAAAAAAGCACAAAATTAAAAGATTTTGTAATATCTGCCACTATTTTAAAATTCACAGAAAAAAGATCATTAGTTGCTTATAATGCTACTTCGAATAACACTTATATCAGCTGAATGTGGTAATGATACAACTTGTGTTTTTAAACAATCCTAATAACGCCTCTGGTCAGTTATGACGACATTCTGTGACCCTATAACTCGTTTCTTTCTATTATCCATAATCACTGTGTCAAATTTTTTAAAGCAACTATTAAGGTTATCAGATGGTTTTCTCCTGGAATATTTTTCAGGATTAACTCTAGACTAAAGAAAACCATTTTTTCACATCCTACCAGTATCATATCATCTTGTTGTTGTAGAAGAAGGGTTTTTATTTAAAATCATTGAAATTTCTTTTAAACTGACTAAAACACTAGTAATCAATAAATGGTCGTTGTTATTTTCTTAAGAAAATATTAATGGCTGCTATGTCACAGCCAACTTTAATTTAAATAAACATTTGGACTAAAAACTTGTAAAACTGATTTTACTAAAAAGCACAAAAGATCGGTATAGGCAACCTATACACCATTTGAAAGAGTATTTTATTTGTCATCATGTGACGTAAAAATACAGGGTGTTCCATTTAAAATAAGAGAGATATGGCTATTTGATTTCTCTGAAAAATTAAAATTATTTTTTGATCACCCTGTACAATATTTGATCTTGATTTGACCTACGTATGATATGGCAGACTTTTTCTAATCTTGTTACACATTTTAAAAGTTTAAAATGTTAAAAGTGTTAAAGTAAAATCAATTTAATTTTACCTCTGCATTTTTAAAAAATCAAATATCACAAAAACGAATAAAATTAGACACTTGGTACTATAAACAAACTTGAGTTATTTTTTAAAGTAGAATCTAAAACCGTCATAAAAATATAGGGTGTCTCCATTTAAAAAATTATAACTTTGATACGTCACACTTTTTTGAGACACACTGTATAGACCAAAATAATTTTATACTGTGGTCTTATCCGACCTGTATATGTTCCAGTATTTACTTTTTTAAAAACCCCATGGTTATCCAGCTACAGACCGTGTCGAATATGGTGAGCACCAACTGTATATGTGCACATACATTTTTTTATTTCGATAGTAAGGGAGTAGAAAGTACAAAAAAATCTAAATTAAAGGAGAGGGACTTCTAAATATTAATATTAAGGTCTTAAATCTTCACGATATTTTCTTTTTGTAACCCTAAACAATATTTTTAATATATTTTTCAAAAACAAAAAGTTTATTTTTTGGCCCAGTCTGATGAACACACTGTATAATAATAAGAAAACGTTATTTTTTTATAAAAAAATCTATTTGAGAAAATCTGCAATGATATTACCAACCATTAGTTTCATACACCAAAAACCATGTAGGTATAGCAGCACAATACTCACAAATTTATCCAGACAAGACGGTTTCTGAAACTGACAAGAAGAGGTTTAATTTCAGAAATAAGCACAGCAACGATTGGTTTGTCAAGTATACGGCTATGCAGCTTCACAGCTGCTCGCCTCGCAGATGTACATGTATCTAGTTGCGGTATGCGGTTAACGCCAATTCCTATTTGCGATTGCAACGCTTTACTTCATATCGTATAGTCACATCTTGGTTATTGTGAGTAGTTTATAACCGGGCTGGCTTAATTTGAAAATTAATTAAGTGCATTGTACTAAGCAAAATTGACCTACAACGGGCGGCTAACTGTGCATCATAGCAGGAACCCGAAGCTATTTACCTTATTAAACCTCTTTCAGGATTAATCAGCGATTTAATAACATAACGATTTAATGCTGCCGCCACACATTGGCGAACTTGTGGCCGAATTATTTGTCGAAACATTTGGCAAACTATTTGTAAATAATATATGAACTGTCAGTTGATTTAAAACTTGAGTGGTTTTTTCGTAATATCTAAAAAAATACGATATACAGGTTGAAAATAAGGCTTGGATCGGAAAATTTGGAATTTTTAGGGCCCTATACACACTTTTACTCGAAACTATGCCCGATTAAAATACGAAATCTCGCTAAATAAAGCTGAAAGCGACGTAATTTCGTATGGAAATGAGTGTGTTAAAAGTTGGGCCAATCAAGGCGAATGCAGACGAACTACCCGTCCACATAATGGTTGTTTGCGAAAGTTCGTCGTAGTTGGGCCAATGTCTGGCGGCGGCATAACAAAAGGTGTTTTTCCTCAAACAAATTTAGAATAGGGGAGAATATGTTGCAGGGTGTCTCGGTAATTATAAGCAGAGAGAGTTGGTTAGCTTCGAGGAAAAATGCGCATCCTATAATGCCGTGTAATTGGGCGAAGAGAAATTTAAAAAATTCCGGGAAGCTGCTTCGGAGATATCCGGAAACCGGAAAGATTCACTCACATCCATTTTATTTTTAGGGATTCTAACGGTGATTATTTTAAAAAAACCAAAAACATTTATACAGGCATCTTTATGCCTCTCTGTAGCAAATATGAAAGATTTTTCAACATGATGTTTCGCTTTTTAGCTCCCATCATCCTGGTACGTATTTAAAAATGAAGCTTATGATGGTAGCTAAAAACGAAACGTCGCATCGGAATAATAAAGATAGTTTCTTGAAAAGCATAAAAAAAGTGTTTTAAGCAAAGTGCTATTGGTTTTTTAAAAATAATCACTAACACGGTGATGATAAACAGGTGGATAATTAATACTGTATCGTTTTTTTCGGATATCTCCGGAAGTAACTGGATTTTTTTAAATTTATCTTCGCCCAATTTCAGCATTAGGATGCACAACTTTACCTTAATTTAACCAACTCTTACGATTACCGAGATAGCAATGCTATGCATGCATCGACTTGGTAACACCTTTGAATAGAAACAATAGAAGTATATTTCCTAACTAGTGCTGGAAAGTGCCAATTTTCTGCACGCGACTACCGTTGACCGAACGACAAGCAGTTAAGTGCGGAAGGCACTTTTAGCACGTGTTAGCAACGCTATTTTTCCTACGAGCTGATAAGAAACTCATAAAACAAAATTTTATATACCTTATTTTTTTTTAATTTTAGGATAATGCTACTCCTTAATGACCCCCACTTTGTACTTACTTATTAATATTGATGGTAAATCGCAACATTTGGTAGCATTCTTGCAGGTTATTAGCGAATTGAAGTTTTTTTGTTGCCGAAAATGGTTGGTGTCTGCGGAATGTGCTTCTTTTCACCTTTTTGAGATGATTTGGCCAAAGCATTTTTTTTTAACGTAAAGTGCATGAAAATCCTTTATTGCCACACGGTAATATTTGGTTCGACATTTGTGTACTTTTCCGAACTAGCGCGGAAAAGTAGCTCGTATTTATTAAATAATAATAAGGGTGATAAAGCTCTTCGCTATTTTTACTATAACTTCTCGAGATGCGTTTTACAGTAGACCCCATCGAAAAATTATTCGTCGGTAAATCTATTAGGTAATCTCGGACAGAACGAGACTGGCACATAACAAGCTTTTAATTTAGTTTAAATAAATACATTTATACAACTTTAAAAACGCTACTTGTTAATAGGAGATTAAAAAACGAGTTAAAAATTACTCTAAAAATGGGTAGGTACAATCAACCTAAAAAAACAAGTTATCAATTATTTAACTCAGTTATAACTAAAAGAACTTTACTTTAAAACACAAATAAATTCCTCACAAACGCGATTTTCCGAGAGTCCGCCCATTATCTCGGCAACATACAAACCGTGACAAAAAAAAAAAACGATTCTCTTCTGTTTGATCGTGGCCTCACGCTCGAAAAAGTCTTGCATCCCCTTTTAGTAGACCTAGTAGATAAAGACATACGATACACCGACCGTTCGCTTTTACTTCCAACAAAAGAATAGATGATAAACTGCAGGTGTCCTATTATTTCGGTCAAATATGCGATGGTGTCGACTCATATTAAAAATAAAAATTGGATTCTACTTTACATTTTCTTAAATAAATACACTTACTTTATTTATAAGACTTCATAATAAATATTCACAATTTATCTCTAATAATCAAAACACACACACACACGCAAGAGTAGTCTACTTGTTATAAATTAAAATTTTTACCCATAATGTTATAGCTATTTTTGTAATAACGCTATAAAAACAAACCGTACACACGATTTTAAACTTTTAAAAATATTACTTTTTTTCTAATAAAGAGATAAACCAATAATGGCTGTATTTAATTATTTGACACGAAATCCAAAGCTTCTCACACTGAAATCATTTTTTGGTGCACAAAGCTAAAGCACTTTTCATTTCTTACACATAATGCCTGGCTTATTCGGTAGCAGCAACATTAAGCTATGGTTCGACAATTTTAATCACTGTACATGAGGTGCGATAGTGCACTTAATTAATTTCCAAATTAAAGGGTTATGTTTAAAACAAATCCAGGAAAGCACACATCTTGAGTATGTTATTATTAATACCTACAAGTGGGTACCGTTCGTGACTGAATCACATGTATAAAAGTTAAAAAAGATATAAAAGGGTAAGAAGGGCTTATTATGCACTTTAACCAGTTTCGGATTAACCCCATAAGCAAATTACAGCAATTGCTTAGGGCATCACGTTCTGGAGGGCACCACAAAGGGGGCACTAAAGAGTAGAAGAGAAAGAAAAATAGTAGAAACGTCCGTTAAAGTGTTGTACTTTGTTTTTGAAAATGGTGAGGGTTTTTTTTTTTTTTGGTAACCTAGAGTACTTCAATTTGTATTTTTTTTTAATGGTCGTGAAAAAGTCAAAAAATTTCAATTTCTTGTCTGGGGGAAGCACCACTGGGGCCGTGTGCTTAGGGCATCACGAAGTCTTAATCCGGTACTGACTTTAACTTTCAAAGCTAAGTCGGCACTATTGTTAAGTTTCCTATTATAGGAGATACAGCTTTGGTTACATTAGTAAAACCAGTTTACACTTGAAAACGGGCAGAGAATGTACTACCCGAAACGTTGTGTTAATAAATGCAAATAAAGACAATGGAAGTCCGGAACTCTTCTTTTAATATTATCGTACCTAATTATGGTATTTACATACTATGACCCTAATGTGAAATAAGATAATAGTCATAAAAGTAGGCAAATTTTGGCACATCCCACATATTTATCATTTATTTTTAATTTTTTAAAATTAACTAAATGTTATGTTTCAACGCTTAACAAAATTAAAGAAACTTATTAAAAATAAAATAAAGGTTCAATTTTTAAGGTATTATAAAAGCTAAGAAAAGGCAATTAAAAAGTTGAATACGCAAAAAAGTCAATATTTATCACAACAGAATGTTTTTATGATAGGTTTACGTCTGACATTTATTGCATGATATTAATGTCAGAAAAAATTCTGGCTAATGTTAACGGTCGAAAATGTATGCCAGGCACTAATAATACCGGCCTTATTTTGACATCTGAGCTTGCGCACATGCATGTTGGGATAATGACTTCCTTAATAAATATAGTGCCTGGCTTTATTTATGTCGGTTTTAGGTCGTGCCTTATTTTGGTCTTATTTTAACTTCGGAACTCTTCGTCTAACCGAACGGCTGCCGACCAAAAAATCGAAAAGTTTTTAGAAGTAAAAGTTAATACTTAAAACCTGGTGGCTTTTTTTATGCATTTTTGTCATTGTGTTAAACAAAACCCCACAACACAAAACAATAAATAAAATCTACTATTCCCCTTAAGCACTATTTAAATAAGGCCGGTATTAGTAATTCCCTATTTTAATAAGGCATACTGCAATAATTCTCTATTGTCTTCTGGACATTACTATAATTTTCTAAATAATTATATAACATTAACAAAAACCACTTAACTTAATACCACTAACATCTAAACTAGCGAATTTTTAAAATTTTCCCCATGTTTTTAGGGTGGACCTGGAATATGAAATTAGGTAAATTTTATTTTATTTCTCAAAAACTAACCAAAATACAAGAAAAGTATAAGAGCTTAAAAGGATTTATTTTTACTTGCTTAATCTAAATAAAATATAAAACTTTTACAAAAGCCAGTGGCGTACATTCTTTTGTCTGAAATATTCGTTGAGGTGCCGCTCGAAATGCCACTGGATTGAGTAAATTTAATTAAATTAGATCTTAAGAAGCCTTTTATGTTTACAAATAAAATTGCCAAAGTTTAACAACCCGTATCTAAGAAACAATGCATTTTTGGACCCATGTTTATATGAACCTTTTTATATATTTTTCGATGTAGAAACTGCCCTTTTTTACAACATTCTGTAACACCCTGTATTACAAAAATATTTTTGAAAATTTGGGATTTAGGAAAAAAGAAAGGAAAGCATAAGAATAAAATAAGATAAGTATGGTAAAATAAATCGGAATAAAATCGGAGATAAATGATTATTTAAAACAAAAAAATAAATTAAAGTATACAGGGTATTCCCAAATAAGTAGCAAAGGGCGTGATTTTACATAAAAAAATAGTTTGAGTTAAAACCTTCGATCCAAAAATTTTCCGTTGTATAAATGCAGGGTGCCAAAAAAGAGTACGATTTTTGAAGCCTATAATAGCTATTTATGTATCAAGGGCGTTACTAGGACTATAATGCCCGTGGTGCATACAATGCTTTATGTTTTACCCAAAAAGAGTTTTTCAATGACCAATTACATTATTTATTCGCAATATAAAAATAAGTTGCACCTGTACCTGTATACGTAAGTAGATAATGACTGGTGTTAAGTTTGACTTTGATGTTTCTATTAGTTAGTCAGTTGGCATTTTTTATTTAACGATTTGCTCAAAATGGAAGAAATTCCACAAAATATAAGAGAAAAGGCCATAAAAGCGACCGAAAATCTTTTGCCAGTTAAATCAAGGCAACAGTATGATCGGGAGTATGGCATATTTGGTATTTGGAAAGATGCGAACGCAATTCTTCAAATAACCGAAACCGTTTTAATGGCATATTTTCAGGAACTGGTGAGTTATTAATTTTATTTTAATACATATGTTTGTATAAACTTGATCTTTATTGTGAGAGAAATAAAATTGCATAAGCAATAAAATTTCCATTTTAGCGCATTAGGGCATTATAAGCGGGCATTATCATAATGCCCGCTTATAATGCCCTAGGTGTGATAGCAGGTATTATTGCTCCATAACATATTCCGTTTCTAAGGTATTACAGATCAATAATAGATGGGTAAAACATAAAAATATTTAAGTGATGTAAAGTAGTGACATCGCGTAAGGACTGCTTTTGTCATGACTATGGTGTCATGACACATGACAAATATGGTAGACCAATAGTTTATTTTAAAGTAAATAATGTGTCTGAAACCTTAATAATAGTAATTTATGTAACAAGTGCATAAAGTGATCTTTACGAATGGAAAGTTTGAGTAAAAAAAAGACACGTTATGCATGTGTTAAATACTATATTTTTTGCGACCTTATAAAAATTTCCAAAATTACCAATTTATACATGCTTTATTTATTTAAACTTATTAATTTTAATTTTTACAGCACAGCCATTACATTGAAACTATTAATCATAGCCTCCCTATTTTTTAAAAGACAATTATCCTCTTCATAACAACTATTCCTTGATATAATTTTAGAAAATGGTATGTACTTACTTTTTTTTAAATTAATACTAAAACAGTATAAATTCTGTTCAATACAAATTCATTAATTCTAATATTTTTTTTTTATGAAATTTATACGCAAACTGTCAAATTTTAAAACTAGTGATACATGAACTAAAAGAAATAATGACAAAATCAAAGGTAACTTGACCGTTTGGTTCAGTTAATGTCGCGTTTAATTTTACATTGCATAATTGATATTTAAGTTTATTGTAGTAGGCATGAAAACAAAACACAAATTCAAAGTGTGAAATAAAGCCTCAAGGTGTTTAAAAAAGTTACTTTTTTAAAACTTTATGCAGTGTACTAGAATGTTATTTATCTTCTTGTTAACGACTAAAAAACTGCGCTTTTATTAAAAATATACTTTCCTAAAATCGAAATACGCTAAGCAAAAGTATTAAGAGCTGGTTTAAATTATCAATGGTTATATTGAACTCCTAGAGTATACTAAAACAACTATAAAATTAACGAAAAGAATTGTTTTCAAATAATTACTTTTATAACCGAACAATTTATACATGTAACCGTGTTGTTGGATAGGGTAGGGTAGGGCGGGGCTAGTTGAGCATAGAGGTAAGTTGGGCAATTAAAATATCTCAAAACTATCGACCGCACGCGAAACCATCAAATAGCATAAAGAAGGGGTTGCGCGAGGGGAACTTATAGTGCGACCACTAGTGGTGACGCGGTGATCGAGAAAAGTATCCGTGCGCATTGTTTATTTTGTGATAAAAAGTAAAATAATTGCAAGCCGAAAATTTTTATCTGTGATAGTTAAATGTATTCCGTTCTCAATCAGGTAAGTGTTAATCTTAAGTAAATTTATTGCAGTTTTAATATGTATAAAGATTTTGGATATAATTCTAACCGGTTTTCTAATAAATTTACTTTTCCTTTAAAATTTCAGGTTGGGGTTAGTTGAGCTACAGTTGCCCAACTAACCCCATAGTTTTAAGTATAAAATGTTTTTTATTTTTTAGGATACGGACTTATAACAGTAAGACTACTAGACTCTAGATTTAAAAGAGGCTGCAACCCGAACTTTGTACAAGCAACAAAAAAAACGAGCTGACCTATCTAACTTATAAATTTTCTCTGGAAATAGTTCGACCTCGACCATACCCAAAGGCTGGTCCAAGAAAATTAGCCAAATCAAACAGAAGATAGAGAAAAGCTGCAATTTTAACAGATACAGAAGGCATTACAAGAGAAGCAAAATAAAACTGCTAAAAAAGTTTAAAAAACGAAGATGAATTGTTAGGTATTAAATTCAATAGTTAAGATAAGCTAGGTACGTTTTAATAATGAGATTTGTTGTTGTGTCACTATAAGATTATAAATATAAAAAGAAAATTGTCAAAATGTATTTTTATTGTAAACGTATCTAACATTCAAGCCATGATTTGACTATACTTTCTAAGTGCTCCACTAGCCCCATACCCTTGCTCAACTTACCTCACCTATGGGGTACGTTGGGCATACTTGACTATCTACATTAAAATAGATGTAGCTCCTAAATTCGACTTATTAGAAAGAAATTACTATGGACACTATTAATAAGGGATAAATTGCTAATTCATCAGTATGCCTTATAAGCCATTAAGACTTATTTTTAAGGAGCTATAACCGATCAAGTGAAAAATTGCTCAACTAGCCCCGCCCTACCCTAATATCTATTTTATTGCAATAAAAAAGTAATATTTACTTAATCACAATAAAAAAGTCGACTTAGCATTTATTTTAGGGTTGGCAAAAACCGGAAAAAAACAAAACCGGTTAACCGGTTTTTAAAATAACGGTATTCGATAACCGATTATCCGAAAAACCGGTATTTGAAAACCGTTTTTAAAACCGGTTAACCGATATTCGAAAACCGGTTTTTCAAATACCGGTTAACCGGTTTTCAAATACCGGTTTTCGAATACCGGTTAACCGAAAAACCGGTTTCGGTTGCCAGCCCTAATTTATTTACAGCATTAGATCATTTTATTAGGGAATTATTGCAATTCATATAAGGTAGTAGTAATAAATTCAGCAGTATTTTGACTTTACGCATGCTCAGTAGTGTTTTTAAATAAGGAAAACTTTATTAAAGTTACTGCTAGACTTTAATTTTGCCAAAATATAGTCGGTCGTTTCCCTTCCTTATTTTGACATTTGAAAATGAAATGAGGTTAAGGGTTAAAGTAATTTTTGTTTATTTTTAAATTTTGTCTTTAAAAGATACTTAAAAAAATAAGAACTTCTCCATTTGTAACTATACAAAACAAATAAATAAAATAGACTATATATTCAAGTTTTAGGTTAAAAATAATACAAGCATGTCATGTTGACCTATAACACTTCTTCACATAGGCGCGTTAAGGTTTAGCAGTAATAAAATAAAGTTTTTCCCTTAATACTGCCAGCACTATTTGCCTATTCCAATAATTCCCTATTGTCAAACTGATCATTTTCTAGAAAGTAAAATTTGTCCCTAAAAATTAAAAATAATATACGGGCTTTTATGCTTTATTTGTTTTCTGGGAGATTTAATTTAATTTTTAGGTAAACTGTTTACCACATTTTTGGTAAACTATTTACCACATTTTTGAGACGCAACCATTGGCCCAGTTCCCGTCTGGCGTCTTGTTAAGATGTTATTTTATTGGATTAAAATAATTTTAACCGAGTGCTAATGAACCTTTGCTTATAGATTAAAACTTTTGTATTGTACTTTATAATAAATATTTCATTATTTTATTTCTTTTAAAGTAATCATAACTTTAATTATATTGTGTAAGAGCAGAATAATTCTTCATAATGTATAAAAGTTTTAATTTTCTTAAAATGTTAAATTAACTTTTTAATTTTATTCTGGAGAAAAGCCTAATAATTTTTTTTTATACAGGCTGTTGGGGGCCACCATTAGGATCTCGGAGACGGTAAGAGATACAGGGTTGGTTAAACTGGGGCAAAGTTGCGCATTTCCGTTTTAAAAATGTAAAAATTTACAGCTAATCCGGATTTATACGAAAAAAATATGAAATTTGGCGAAATAGTTTTAATGGTTTTCCCGGTTTATTTAAAGAGTTTTAAAATAAATGACACCTTATCATTGCCACTTTTTTCTTTCTACAAAATGTTGCCAATAAATTAAGGATCCGAAGTTGTATTTGCGTTAACTTCAAAATAATTATTGACGTTTCGCTTTCGTTGCCTTTAAAGTTCCCGTTCGCAAGATTAGCTCATGCCGTTTAATGTAACCATTTTTAAATGCTGTCGATGGAATTGGCTGGTCGTTTGACTTGACTTAACTTCCTCCCTGATCGTCCGTAGACGTGTGTAATCGACAAATAGGATTGCTTCTTTCGAAAATTTACAAACTGCGGTGTCGGAAATGAACGTCAGGTTTATAAATCGCCAGTATAGGTCCCATCGGACGCGAAACGTCCCACTGCTAGCTGTAACGAAAAGTTAAGCAAAAAATGCACATTTATTTTGAAAATTTGGAAAAGGCACAAAGGAATGTTATACCAGCAACACCAACAATAAAAATAGACCACAGCATATTAAAAAATTAAAAAGATTGCTTAAAAATTCTCCTAATTCTTTGGTTAGAAGGAAACTTAAAAAATCTAATTACTTTTTAAAGCTAAACGCGTTGAACATTTTAGCTATATTTTAAGAAAATTTATTAGGTGGATATTGAAAAAGAATTCAATATCTTAATTAAACGACTAATTTGCATTTCAAAGGCTTCCTGCCAGGGTTGCCAATCGATTTCTAGTATGAAAGGGTTTCGTATCTGATTTCCTTTCCATGCTTTCTTATGAAATTTATCGTTACAAAAATAGAGTAAAAATTGAATTGGTTATAGAGACAGAATATTAAAGGTTAGTTTTTATAAAGAAAAGTAATTTAGGTAGAAAAGGCAAAAAATCTAAAAGAATTTTTAGTTAATTCGTAGAATTTTTTGATTTAAATTAATTTTAAACATACAAATCATGTTCTTCAGTAATAAAATGGACTTCATGATGAGAACACTTTTAAAAACTTTTAGGGAGGTTCCTTTTGACGAGCCTACCACGAATATTCATACCGCCACATATAGAAGCGGCGCTCATCCACACAATCCATTGTCTTTTTTTTCTGATACACAACGTTTTAAATGGTTGGAGAAAGACATCATCCAAAACATCGTATATCAGTGAAAAATAAAAGACAATGGAAGTCCAAAAGTAGCATTATTGTATTTACTTTACAACTTTTGTGTTATAACTTTAAAGTAAAAGTCAATGGAAAAAATATACGTCACAAAATTCGACTTAAAAATCACAAAAAATTTTGCAATTTACACAGGGAATTTAAAAACATATTTGTTTTGTTTTTTAGTTTTGGTTTTAAAAATTAAATATTTCAATAATACTACTTTCTTGGACTTCCATCGTCTTTATTTTTAACTGATACACTACGTTTCGTATGGTGTCTATCTCAAACCGTCTTCAAGTGATAACTGAAACTACTAACAAAACTACGACTTATATACTAATAGGGCTGAACAGGGTCAGCTCGTATACCCCGGGACCAGGACCGAAGCGGTCCCATTCTTTCCAGGCGTGTACTCAACAAAAAGACCATCCGAATAATAATACACTATAATAATAATGTAAATTCGTATTTCATTATTTCATACTTCATTTAGGTTACTTTAATTATGTGTGGCCACAAACGGTAGGGTAGGGCGGGGCTAGTTGTGCATAGAGGTAAGTTGGGCAATCAAAATATCTCAAAAACTATCGACCGCACGCGAAAGCATCAAATAGCGTAAAGAAGGGGTTGCGCGGGGGAACTTATTGTGTGACCGTGTATCCGTGCGCATTGTTTATTTTGTGATTAAAAAGTAAAATAATTGCAAGCCGGAAAATTTTATCAGTGATAGTTAATGTATTCCGTTCTTAATCAGGTAAGTGTTAATCTAGAGTAAATTTATTGCAGTTTTAATATGTATAAAGATTTTGGATATAATTCTAACCGGTTTTTTAATAAATTTACTTTTTCTTTAAAATTTCAAGTTGGGGTTAGTTGAGCTACAGTTGCCCAACTAACCCCACGGTTTTAAGTATATTTTTTTTTATTTTTTTAGGACACGGACTTTAACAGTAAGACTACTACAGTCTCCTCAAGATTTAAAAGAGGTTGCTACCCGAACTTTGTATAAGCAACGAGCTGACCTATCTAACTTATAAATTTTTTCTGGAAATATTTTGACCATACCCAAAGGCTGGACCAAGAAAAGCTGCAATTTTAACAGATACAGAAGGCATTAAAAGAGAAGCAAAATAAAACTGCTTAAATATTAAAAAAAACGAAGATGAATTGATAGATATTAAATCCAATAGTTAAGCTAAGCTAGGTGCGTTGCTGTTTTATTAACGAGATTTGTTGTTTTGTCACTATAAGATTATAAATATAAAAAGCAAATTGTCAAAATGTATTTTTATTGTAAACGTATCTAACATTTTAGTCATGATTTGACTATACTTTCTAAGTGCTCCACTAGCCCCATACCCTTGCTCAACTTACCTCACCTATCTATGGGGTACGTTGGGCATACTTGACTATCTACATTAAAATGGATGGAGCTCCTAAATTCGACTTATTAGGAAGAAATTACTATGGACACTATTAATAAGGGATAAATTGCTAATCCATCAGTATGCATTATAAGCCATTAAAACTAATGCTTGAGGTGCTATCACCGATCAACTGAAAAATTGCTCAACTAGCCCCGCTTTACCCTACTTTTACCCTACTCTAAAGATTTTAAAAGGTTTGGCGGATGTAAATATTTAAAGCTCAAAAAATTTATTTTTTTCCAACTAAAAAAGATAAAAGCAAAATACCTATAACGTACAGAGTGGCGCCTTTTGGTTAACCTTGCAGGGTATAGCTAAAAATTAAAAGAGATAGAACAAATCTGATTGCGGAACCTCGATTTCAGTTTTTGAAACAAATTTAATGGTGAAAGTAAATCATGGCTAACTTGATTCGTTTTCGAGATACAGAGTGTTTTTCAAATTTTGTCAATTTGGCCAGGCACTTGAAACTCGCTTGATATTAAAGTTAACAAAAAATCTTAAATAGAAAAATTTTAGAGGTTTTTACGTATAATTCGGTAGCTCCATTGACTTTTAATTTATAGTTATAATAGAAAGTTTGGTTTTTTTATATGGAACACCCTGTATATTTTATCATCAGTTGAAAGGTCTTCTTAAAAGCTATAAAAATACCACATTTGATATATCTATTTCTAATAGTTTCGCATATATGGCCATCATCAGGTTTTTTTGACGAAACACCCTATATTATATTACCGTTGCATAGATATTTTAAAGAGGTTTAACACAATACCATATTTAATATACTTTTTTTATATGAAAATATGACCATATAAATCTAAAAAATAGTAGATATACGCACTAAGAATTGAAAGCTTATATTTCCGAAACTTTTAAGAGAAAACTATTTTAAGGTGATAAATTCTTAGATATCTTTAAAATTTCTTTGTTAAAATGATAAAATATACAGGGTGTTTTATTTTTAAAATGTCATTTTCTTATCGAACTCCTGATAATGGCTGTATTTCTGAAACTATGACAAATTAAATATATGAAATGTACAATTATTTTACAGTTTTTAGGGAGAGTGTAGAAAGAGTGTTCCATTTAAAAAACCCAACTTTGTGTTATAACTTCAAAACAAAAGTCAATGGAAAAAAATATAGGTACACCACTAAATTCTACGTAAAAATCTCTAAAACTTTTCTATTTACATTTTCAACACAATCACTTATATTAAGCGAGTCACAAGTCCCTGGCCAAATTGGCAAAATTTAAAAACACTCTGTATTAGAATCAAGTTAGCCACGATTTACTTCTTCTTCTCAATGTGCCTTCTCCATCAGTGGAGGTTGGATATCACAATGGCGTTTTTGTTTGACCTCCGGACAGTGCGGACGTGCGTAGGGGCCTACAAAGTTCTTCCCGGAGTGGCGGCTAGAGGTGTCGTACGAACGTTTTTTACCGGGGATCAAGGAAAGATTCACGCTAAATTGACGGCATCTTTCTTCTGGATCTAAGCGCTGTGAGCGAAAATTCCTATAACCTGATGGTATCCTGTTTGGTGGTGAACACGAGGTATTTCTCAAATGGCGGGAAATAGATGGGCGTGCCATGAGAACTGTCAGTAGTGAAAGTGAAGGTTATACGTAACACCAGTAGCAGATCTTGGTTTGACAGCCGACAATTTATGCATTGCATCGATTGTTGAATTGTTTGTTGTTGGAATTTCTGGGAGCTACGAGCTCGATTATCCAGATTTTCCGCCGACGAAGCCCTGAAAAGCATAGTCACGAAAGGGGAGAGTGGTGGATTGGACCAGAAGGGACCAAAACCAAGAAAAAAAAATAGAGAGAGAGATATCACAATGGCTAATTCTTGTCAGTCTTCGGCTGCTCTTATCAGTTTTTTAAAACTGAGTCGACGACAGCCTTTTCATTCCCAGCCCCATAAATTTGTTTCAAAAATCGAAATCGAGATTGCGCAATCAGATCTGTTCAATCTCTTTTAGTTTTCACTATACCCTGCAAGGTCAAGAAAAAAGCGCCACCCTGTACAAAATAACACCCTTTTAGGAGTAATTTAATTACTTAAAACCCTTGCAACATTTTCAGATTATCTTGAGTAAGTACGTAGTGTTATTGCAGGTGTGGTGTGGTATTATTTATTTAGAGCTAGCGCCTCTCGAAATCCGCTATAATCTCTGTCCCATTCGCGAAATGATAGATGTGAAGCTTGAGCTGACAGAGTAAAGGTACAACAGGTTGGGGAGAAACAGGATGTGGAATGTACGAGATGTAATTCTGGACAATGGAAAGGGGTTAGTCATGGTTAATACGGGTAATAAATAGGATTAAGACAAGTTAATGACGTTGCGTTCGAGTAAAACGTAGTTTTAGTATTTAAATTGAAATTGATAAGATTTGTACTGGCTTTGGCAGATAAAATATGTAAGAAAAAATAATATAGGTTAGCCACGATTTACTTCTTCTTCTTCTTCTTCTCAATGTGCCTTCTCCATCAGTGGAGGTTGGACATCACAATGGCAAATTCTTCGACTGCTCTTATCAGCTCTTCAAAATTAAGTCCTGTCCATTGACGAATATCTTTTAGCCACGACAGCCTTTTTCTTCCCAGCCGAATAAATTTGTTTCAAAAATCGAAATCGAGATTGCGCAATCAGATCTGTTCTATCTCTTTTAGTTTTCACTATACCCTGCAAGGCCAACAAAAAGGCGCCACCCTGTACAAAATAACACCCTTTTAGGTATAATTTAATTACTTAAAACCCTTGCAACATTTTCAGATTATCTTGAGTAAGTACGTAGTGTTATTGCAGGTGTGGTGTGGTATTATTTATTTAGAGCTAGCGCCTCTCGAAATCCGCTATAATCTCTGTCCCATTCGCGAAATGATAGATGTGAAGCTTGAGCTGACAGAGTAAAGGTACAACAGGTTGGGGAGAAACAGGATGTGGAATGAAGGAGATGTAATTTTGGACAATGGAAAGGGGTTAGTCATGGTTAATACGGGTAATAAATAGGATTAAGACAAGTTAATGACGTTGCGTTCGAGTAAAACGTAGTTTTAGCACAAATTATCAGAATACCCAGATGCGAAACTAAGCGTGTTCGTTGAAATCTCTCACCACTATCGTCCCTCCCACTGCGTGGTGGATATACACCCCACGATTTAGTACGTGACCTAATGCTCATCTAGGTGTCAGTTAGTCCCATACTTTTGTTGGTATAGGACGTGAGCATAAGTTAGTTAATTGTGTTTACTTGTTTGTGAACTTTTATGTTTTTTATTATTAAAGTGTTAGATAGTGTCTTGTTAAATTTTTTACCGTTTAATATGAAATATAAATGTGTATATTTAGTCTGTTCCTTCCTCACTGGGAGCGGATCACTTTTTAGATTCCCAAAGGACCACTATTTTAAGACTATTTAACATAAATACAAAGTTTTTTCAAATTACTTAGATATGTTACTAAAGTTATTAGTATTAATCAGTATGTGCCTAAACACAACAGGAAAATATTTTTTTATTTATAGCCGCACTGCCATTTAAAAGGCTATATTTCAAATTTAAAAATGAGGTGTTTTTTCAGTATTTAAAAAATTACATACTTCCAAATAAAAAACAAATCAATTAGGTTTGGTTATTATTAAGGCAACATCTGCATTACTTTAAAAGATTGCATCGGGGTTTCTTTTATAAACTTGTGTTACTCGGCTTTCAATTATTCTGTTTCAATCCCCAGTTACACAAAACTTTTTAATACACAATTAAGCTAAAAAACGGAATACCATTAATTAATTTAATAAGCAGTTTTTAGGCAAAGTTTTTTTTAATGGCTTTTTGTTAAACATTCTAATACCCTATTAGTTTAATCTTTTTAAAAATGTTTTGTGCAACCAGGTATAGACATTTTATTACAGGTTGATCCAAACGTGACAATGGGTAAAATTTTTAGTTTGTATATTTTTTAATAAAAAATATTTAAATTACCAATTAGTGTATTATTCTTTTGTTCCGTTTTCCCCACATAAAAATGCTGCATAGTTAGTTACTATAAAAGTCTATCTCTCCTTAGCGCCTTGGTGCGGTTTAACCTTTACAAATTAAAAATATTACGATCCATACATTGGTGCAGATGTTCCATTTATTCTTTCTCAAGGTCATAGAAACAAGTAAGCGTAATTTGCCGCACTTTCGCATCTGTATATTCTGATAATTTGTGGTTTTAGTATTTAAATTGAAATTGATAAGATTTGTACTGGCTTTGGCAGATAAAATATGTAAAAACAATAATATAGGTTCGTCTCGATTTGCATTAAACTAATGAACGGGTAAACGCCAAGTGTCAAGACCCTTACTTACAGATCTAGACACTGGGCAGCGTGTCAAGCCAAGTTCAAGCAAAGGAACTGGCTACAGGGCCGAGTGTTAAATTACACGAACTACTTGGTTCCACTTTTAACCCCTCCATAACTCAAAACCTATTAAACGTAAACACATGAAACTACGAGTGTTTCTTTATATCCATAAGGAACACTCAAAGCCTAAATTTTATGATGCTAGCTCAAACGGTTATAAAGATGTGAAGATCAAAAGTAGTCAATTTTCCACTGACTGACTGACATATAGATCCAAAACCTAACCCACTTCCAGATAACCTAGAAAGATGAAATTTGGAATCCAGCTCGGTAATTGTGTGTAAGCGTGGGAAAAAATCTAAAAATAAAAAAAGTCAAAAAATAGGAGGGGCGGCTTAGTAATTGTAGCGTGTGAACCTTTAAAGTACATATTTAAAACTATTCCAATATATGTGCTATATAACAGAAATATAAAAAATGAAATTAATTTAAAAATAATTATAATTTATACTATTATAAAGAGATAAAGTTTTTAACTTTGTTTTTTGTAGGGGCTAATCTTCGGAAATACTGAACCGATCATTAAAATTATTTCACAATCAGAAAGTTACACTATTCAGAAGTGATATTTTAAAACAGAGAAATTAACTTTACTACTTACTGATTACCTGGCAGTTAAAATTCTTAAACCGGGGTATACACGGACATGCAAAACTGTCACATCTGTCAAAAAAACCAAAGCTTGCGCGCAAATTTGATCGTGTGTATTAAAAAACTACCAAATCTGACTTGGCATGCGACTCGATGTCAGAGTTTGATTTTCTTGTGCACGTGTAGGACACGTCAGTTAACGTTTCAGTTTAGGAACGTCGTTTACGGGGTTATATTGTTGGTTTTGAGTTTAAAAAATGGCTCTTTGGCGCCAGAAAGATGTATTGCGTGATTTTATAGATTGGTACCAAGGTTATCCATGCTTTTGGAAAGTTAAAAATTATGAATACATTGACAAAAATAAAAAAATCTTTTCGCTGAATTAGGCTTATGTTCAAGTTGATCTCACCACCAGCTGCCAAAACTGTCGCTGAACTGACAGGTACATCTGCATCGTGTGTATCAAAACCTTCATTTGACATTTGCTTTCATGCAAGTGCGTTTCAGGTTTGCATGACCGTGTATACCCCGGTTATCAGAGGGAAATCGCCATGTCCAATAATTATATCCAACAGATGGATTCTTGCTAGGCTTAATGAATATACAAAAATCTTTTACCAAGCTGTTAAGCAGGCTAACAGCCTAAGAAATATTTATAAGAGATTAGTGAATATGGCTGTAAAAACCCTGACATAGTATCTATTTTAACAATAAACTATGCAGATTATACAAAATCTCACGCGTATTCAGTTAATCATGGGTAAACAGGGGCTCGCTAAGCTAATTAATCCAGTCTTGATGAGACATCAAGACTGAAATTATTTGCGTCGAACACCCTTCTTGATAGACTATTCATTGCTGATTAAACATTCAGTTCTAATGTATTAAGTGTTGGGTGAGATAAAGTACGAACGCTGTAAGTTCAACACAGCTACGTCATCAACAACCAAATGTTTACATACAAAAGCCCCGATTTGCCATGTATTTTTTACCACATGAATCGCTTAGTTGTAGCACAGAATAACTAGTTACCGCAAATTGTAGATATAGAGTTTCTGTAGTCGATAAGATGTGTGTTTGGGACATTTTGATGCTATCAAAGTATGATCCAGCAGTGTTTAACTAACAGCGTTTGAACTTTAACATAGAGGAAGTTATTTCAATCCTGCTACGCATTATGGGAAATTCATGTTTCTGAATATGTTGAACCTAGTTAGAACTGCGCATAATCGATGCCTTTAAAATCATGCGTATTAGAATACATTTAGCAAAATGAATTCACCTTTGACACATTTCCCATATGCATTGCAGGATTGGGTTACCTTCCTGTATGTTATCTTAGTGTTGACGTGACAATCTTTCCGGTGCACAAGTCATGGTATCATGTTGCGAGAGACATAAGATTATCCCTACATTCGTTTTGTATAGGGCTTCAGTTGCGAGGCCATCGTCCAATCATAATATAATGATTAAATATAAATCAAGTTGATAATACTAAGGGTTATAGTATATTGTGTTTCATGTAGAAAAGGCGACATATTTGCCACCAAGAATCCAAAAATATGCTCTTCCTACGAGCTGCACATATTTTTTTCTCTGATCAAAATACCTCTTTAGTTTTCGATTTAGGTAGCATAAAATAATATTTTTCTGGTTTAGTTTAATAAATATAACCATAGTTACTTGATCTGAAAATAATACGTTACTATATCATCACATCACATCGCCAATTGTTAAGTGATTCTGACAAATGTTATCAGTTAACATTGAAAGCATAGGAAAAGGTCCGGAAAAAATCCAGGAAATGGCGTCAAAAATACATTATCTAGCAATGCCTTGTATCTACAGAAATAATGCATTTTAACGGTAAGTTTTTCAGGTCGCTAGAAACCCTTTTAACAATAAACTATGCAGATTATACAAAATCTCACGCGTATTCAGTTAATCATGGGTAAACAGGGGCTCGCTAAGTTAATTAATCCAGTCTTGATGAGACATCAAGACTGAAATTATTTGCGTCGAACACCCTTCTTGATAGACTATTCATTGCTGATTAAACATGCAGTTCCAATTTATTAAGTGTTGGGGTGACAGTCATTCCGGTGCACAAGTCATGTTATTATGTTTCGAGAGATATGACATCATCCCTACATTAGTTTTGTATAGGGCTTCAGCTGCGAGGCCATCGTCAAATTATAATGGGATGATTTAATATTAAATCAGTGGTACAAGCTACTGATTTTACGTGGTTATTGCAGTGTGTTATCTCTAGGACGTGTCTGATAATATCGCTCACCATTTACCACGCAAAAGGTAATGACATAATGTGCGGACATTTGATTGCGAAGGTTTGTTTATCGTAATAACAGCCAGAAAACAAACATTGATAATGGAGCAACAATATTAATTTGAAAATTAATTACTTTAGAATTAATTTTACTTTGCAGGCTTAACATTACATTTAAAAATATAAAAAATTGGAAATGAAATAAGATATTGGAGTTCTCTCTTATTTGTTAGTTTTACACCTATTTATTTCACCAAAAAATATCATCTTAAAAGAATAGTCCCTGGACCAGTAATAAAATTGACTTTCTCTCTCTCTCTTTCTATTTTTTTTTCTTGGTTTTGGTCCCTTCAGGTCCAATCCGCCACTCTCCCCCTACCGGACTATGCTTTCCAGGGCTTCGTCGGCGGAAAATCTGGATAATCGAGCTCGTAGCTCCCAGAAATTCCAAAAGAAAACAAAATAATTCTACAATCGATGCAATGCATAAATTGTCGGCTGTCAAACCAAGACCTGCTACTGGTGTTACGTATAACCTTCACTTTCACTACTGACAGTTCCCATGGCACGCCCATCTATTTCCCGCCATTTGAGAAATACCTCGTGTTCACCACCAAACAGAATACCATTAGCTTATTGGAATCTTCGCTCCCAGCGCTTAGATCCAGAAGAAAGATGCCGTCAATTTAGCGTGAATCTTTCCTTGATCCCCAAAGGTAAAAAGTTCGTACGGCACCTCTAACCGCCACTCCGGGAAGAACTTTGTAGTCCTCTACGCACGTCCGCACTGTCCGGAGGTCAAACAAAGAGTCAATAAAATTGACTTTATGATAATAACACTATTACCTGCTTGGGGGTTCCTTGCATGTAAAACATTGTGGTAAATGCGTTCGCCCTTTCCGACACCCGAAACATGTTAAAATTGACAGGCTGGGTTAAAGCGCCGCTTCCATATATGGCAGTATGAATATTCGTGGTGGACTTGTAAAAAAACCCACAAAAGGTTTTTAAATTGTTATTATCGTGAAGTCAATTTCATTACCGATCTAGGGACTAGAAGTCTTGTTTTTAGGTAGTACCTATTATGCGAATAAGGTGATCGACTTAGTACCGCGAATAACGTTTGTAACTAAAGAGTAGTTTACTGGCGGAGAGTGCCACTAAACTTGCCGAGAGTAAAATGTATCCATATTTTTAAGTTTATTGGGAAAAGTAATAAAACAAGAGTAGAAAAATGGCTCCCTGTGCGTAACTTCGTGTTGGTATTAGGTAAATTATTAGATATAGGAAATATATTAAGTGTTTTGAATGCAAAAATTAACTGTAAACCAAGGTTAGTTTATAATTATAAGGTTGCGACACATCCTCAACTTTTAGGCAGTTCGAGGTCGGGGACGCAAGCAAGGGCACTCCACGGAGAAAAGTTGGCAAGACTGGGTAAAATCAAAGCTGATGATCAATCCAGTGGCGTCTAGAATTTGCGCATTTCATTTTGCATTGTTTTGGAAGTGATATTTGTTAAAAGATGTAATTCCAAATGTTTTTTATTTAAAGTAAAAGAATGTACAACTTAATAATAATTAAAAACTGTTGTGTAAACGGTTGTCCTACTAATACAATAAACTGTATATCTCCGGCACTGAACAACATCGCCAAAAAATAAGAGATGTGACGTCATAACACGTCAAAGCAATATGGCCGAATGTCGCGACCCTATATAGACCGACTTTGCTGTAAACATCATTATCAGGCGTAGGGCGTGCGTACGTCTCATGTGTAACCGGACTAATACCCGTTACATATGACACGTACGGGCGCCCTACGCCCTACACCCTGATGCATTGAAAGTAATATATCCTCTCACATGCAGACGCGGCGCGTACGCTTGAGGGTACATTACTCTCAATGCAAAACTTTTTGTCATGCGTAGCGAGTTCGTACGTCTCATGTGTAACGAGACTAAGTGCCACAATAAAATATGTTACAGCAATATTTACTTTTTACATCGGAAAACTGTCAAAATTAAGTAAAATTCGAGTATAGTTATGTTCTTTTTATATAGGGTGTCCAATAAGGTGCTAAACGGTAAGGAAAATGTTATCACAAATTTTGAGGCTAAAATATGACAATTTAACCCAACTTATAAATTAATAATAATATAAATAAATGTTTACACCCTCTATCTCCGAAATAATCCACTTTTGAACTTAGATAAGTTGGGTCAGATCGTCATATTTTAGCCTCAGGAATTTGTGGTAGCATTTTTTCCGCGCCTTCTAGAGAGCCACTGTATATTCTAGGATTAAAAGTGCTTGTTTGAAGTTCTAAGAGATATGCCACACACGAATCTCCTTTCAATTAATTTCCTTTCCAAGATGGCGCCCAGCAGCCTTTCTAAAATTTACATTTGTCAATTTCACTCTAAAAAAGTATTTACGTTTTAAATTCATTTCCTGAAGCTTTATTTTTTTTTGATTAATAAAAGGGGGGAAAGGGAAAATTAAAGAAGCATTGTATAATACCACAGAGTAAGGAAATTATAAGAGTTATCATGGAATAGCCGATTTAAGGACAGGTCATGCGAAAACTCCCAATATAATTTTATTCGTTTCTCGTTGAAATACCGCCAGTTAGTCATTTCTGTAAGCTTACGTGTCTCCCCACGGCTGATGTTACACGAGGCGAGGCTTCGACCGACGCATTTAAAGTGTAAACTGGCAAAAATGACAAGCCTGCCGCCAGGCAGCGCTGAGCCTGCCGCAAAAACGGTACGAAAATTTTAGCATGCCATGGTTTCTCTTATCCTTAGGTATGTTACTTTATAATAATACTCAAGAAGTCATGTAATAAAAATTAAAATTACTTTTATCTACCATAATACACACCTCGCTAAAAGTAATGCATATGCTCGATTTCCTCGATAGGCCTTAATACAAAAATGCTTTAATTTAAATGGCTCTCTTAATAATAAGGTTCGTTTTACACATACAAGAATTCTTGCGAAATTTATAGCGAAAATTACTATCAAAATTTTCTTTAGTATTTTCATATAATTTTTGTTAATAGTGCATTTATTTCTGTTTTATACTTTCAATAAATTTTACTAGAATTATTGCAAGAATTCTTGTGATACTCATGCGCACTTTGCAAAGAGTTGTAAAGCCTGCTTTACAGGGCAAGGTTTGCCTCAATTTATTTGTTGATAATTAACAAAAACATTTTTTTGTGTTTTATTGTAAAAATACGTTTTTAAAATTTGTTCTTGATAAAACTGATGTTGTTGTCTTCAACTTATGATTAATTCGCTTTATTTAGATAGAAAAAAAACAGAAAGTTATAACGGTTTGCTGTTTTGTTGGTAATATTATCGTGCTTTAAAATGAATGAGGCTGATATATAGAAAAAGAGTGGTGGGGGTTCGACTATGTTGAAAAAAAACATCAAAGTTAAAAATGCTATATAAACAATTGACTGGACTTGACTCATCAAGCTTATACTTTCCTGGGTAGTGGCCAGGGTTACCACACCTAGTACATTTGTACTAGATCTAGTACTTTTTAATAGAATCTAGTGATCTAGTACGTACTGATCAAAATCTAGTACTTTTTTTAAAATGAAGTGGCTGTGTGATGATTTAGAATTTAATTGAATTTAGTACGTAGAATTGAAAGAAAACAAGATGAAGACCTTTTTTGCTCTTCAAAATAATTTTGATCGGAAAAACAGGTACAATAGTCCGTAGAATTGGAAAATTGAAAGGAAACAACGGAAACTTTTTTTTGCTCTTCAAAATTATTTTGATCGGAAAAACAGCTACAATATTACCAGGATAGGTGTTACAAGACGACAAATCGACCAAAAGTTACTGAATGTTAAAAACGATTTTTTTAGCTATAGCTTATTTCTGAAATTTAGTACATTCTAGTACTTTTTTTCTGGATCTGGAATCTAGTACTTTTTTAAAAATCATTGTGGCAACCCTGGTAGTGGCAAAAAGCGTGCTTAACATAGAAAGAAAATTAGTTCAATATTAGCTCTCTTACTCCCCATGCAAATTGGTAGAATGAATCAGCACACGGAACAAGCAAGAAAAAAATCTGCTACTTTTCTTTAGCACGCAAGCTGTTTACAAGGCAAATCAGCAACGCTGCCTCTAGTTGGTTAATGCCCTAAGATTCTAACTCCAAATTTGGCCGTGTAAAACCCGCTTAAATGACTTACTTTGACATAACCTAAAAAGGTTAAAAATTAATAAATAAAAAAAGGTTTTTGTGTTTTTATATTATGACACATATTGATAAGCGATAATTTGTTACTAGTAGGTTTCCCAACAGTTATTTACTTTTTCTTTAATCTACGGATTAACGTCAAATGACATTACTGGCCTTGAAAATAGTTTCGCGCCGATTTTCGCGTCTTATCCCGATTATGGTATGTAAAATATAGAACATTTTTAATAGTTTTAAAGCGAAATTTTTTGTTGAATTCTCGAACGTGTAATACATTAAATTATTATTGTGAAAATTTTCGGAACAATTTTGGTAATTATTTTCGGAATAATTCTCGTGTGTGTAAAACGGTTCTAAGGTTACTAAAGCAATTAAAAAAGAAAATGTTAAAGAAAACTGAAGCTATAACTTTGGCGTAATTGTTGTTATTTACTGTTAACAATACATTCTACAGAGTAAAAAGTTTTTGAAAAAAATTAATAATTTTTAATCTCTCTGTATGATGTGCTGTTAAAAGAGAGTAATCAAATTTGTGATGATAAAACATCCGAAATAGGTAAGAGTATAATTCATTCGCAAATAAGCTAACTGCCTTTTAAGAGCACAAACAAACACAGGGCGATTAAAAATTATTTATTTTTTCCCAAAACTTTTAATTATCTTGTAGAATGTATTGTTGACAATGAAAAACAACTGTTACGCCCAAATTATAGCTTCACCTTTCTTTACCATTTTTTTGTCTTAATACCCTAATAATTAAAAGACATATGGCCATTTAAATCAAAGCATTTTTGTATTGAAGCTTACGGAGATAATCAAGCATATGTTCTTTGCAAAGTAATGGAAAAACTAATTAATTCACAAATTCTTAAGTACTTAGAAAAACACAAAATTTTGCATGACAGGCAGTATGGATTTCGCCACAAAAGATCTACAGCAGATCTTCTTTCCTTCGTATCACACTGCTGGAATAAGTCTCTCGAGTTTCTAGGTGAGTCCCAGATCGTTGCTCTTGATATATCCAAAGCTTTTGACCAGGTCTGGCATGCCGCACTTCTTAATAAACTTCCCTCCTATGGTCTTTCAACTAAACTCTGTACTTGGCTCTCTAGTTATCTATCTGATCGTCGTATACCAGTTATTGTGGACGGTCATTCTTCAAGCTTTCACCAAGTAAATGCTGGAGTCCCTCAGGGTTCAGTTCTAGCACCAAAATTGTTCCTTCTTCACATCAACGACCTTCTCTCGTCCACAACTAATTCCATTCATAGTTTCGCCGACGATAGTACCCTTCACTCTAGTTTTCAGGTTCCTAAACCCATTACTAAACCTGACTTGGAAAACAAACGCAGAGCGATGCAGATATCTCTTTCGCAGGATCTTAATTTAATATTGGATTGGGGCGCTAAAAATCTCGTCCATTTTAATGCATCCAAAACACAATCATGTTCCTTGTCGCGAAAAGAGTCATCAAATACTCATCCTCTACTTATGAGCGGCCAAGTTTTACAGAGCAAAGACACCTTTAATCTTGTGGGCGTCACATTTGAAAGTAACCTTAACTGGCATAAACACATTGTATCTATAGCCACGTCAGCTTCAAAAAGCTTGGATTTCTCTTTCGAGCCAAAAAGTATTTTTCCCCTTCTAATTTATACACTTTATATGTGTCCCAAATCCGACCTCCCTTGGAATATTGTTCTCATATCTGGGGCATGGCGTCCCCCACAACCCTAAGCATTCTTGATTCTATTCAAAGAAGAGCTATTCGTCTCATTAATGATCCTTCACTTACAGAAAGGCTTCCCTCTCTTGCACATCGTCGGGCTGTGGGGGATTTATCGCCAACAGAGAAACTCGTGGTTCCGCGCGTATGCATCCCTATACGGTTCAACTGGACAGGCCCCCAACTTCCCACTTTGTTCGTTCTTTTATCCCTAGAGTTTCTAGGTTGTGGAACCTGCTGTCCGCGGAGGTCTTTCCTTCCCCCAAATCTTCAAGTATTTAAGTCCCGTGTCAACAAACTCCCTCTTACCTCGCTTAAGACACCCACGGTACGTTATATTTAGGCTTTTAGCGTTCATGGTTTGTCCAGAGATAAAAAAAAATATGCGATAATTTTGGCGGGTGTGTAATAGGGAATAAACGCGTGTATATCAAATCAGAGGCTACGGTAACAAATAAGATATTTCGTCAGATTCGGTAAATATGTTTATTAATCACAAAATTACCTTGACCTAATATTTAAATAAATTCATAGTGCCACTAATTAGTACAAATTTTCCCTGCTAATTACCTGTATGGTATTAGTATTTCAATTGGCCACCACATCAATTAAAATCAGTTTCAATGAAATTTGGAATTGCGTAAACACATTTAAATTCATTTATTTGGAAGAGGTCAGCAATTTCCGCCAGCGACAAATACCTGTTCACCCGAGGTGGCATTTATTTGACAACGGGGAGTTTTCTCGGTGAATTATTTATACCAGTGCGGATCTATCGGGTGAGAGGTAAATAAACCAAGTGAATTAAGTGCCTATCGAATAAAGTTGTTTTTATTGAAAACGTAAGATAAATGGCGTCGAAAAAAGCGAATCCTTAAAACAGCCCAACAGAGATTTCAAAGATCGATTCTAAAAATAATGTCGTCTTTTATGCAGGGTGTTTCTAAAAGGTGCGGAAAAATGCACACATATATTATTCCTGAGGCTAAATTATGACGATCTAACCAAGGATCTAACCCATTATATCTTAGTCCAAAAGTTAGGATTTCGGAAATACAGGGGGTCAAACATTTATTTATTCCGGTTGTAGATTTTTATTATACAGGATAACCGCTTATTAATGCTACATAGAGCCACAGATTCCGTATGCCAATATATTAATATTTAACCAAACATACCCATATTCAAAAGTTAATAATACAAGGTGTCAAAGTGAATTTTTTATTTTGATAATTCAATTAATTGATCGTTATTTATGGATCCCCGTTATAAATGATTTTATTTAAATAAAACACTTTTGATTCTTAAAAATTCTGCTTCTATTCACAAATAACACTGTAGCCTCTTTACACGTATAAAATAAACTTATATTAAAAAATAAATTAAAGTTCAAAACTAAAATACTTATATTTTTAGGTGGAACATAAAATGGTGAACTTGGTTTTTTAACGTCTATTTTTTTATAATTATTTATTTAAAAAATTTAATAAGGGAGAGTTTTTGACTAGAAGCTGGTCATTTAAGATGTATCTACTTGATGTTTTAATTTCTGTTGATTTCAAAACATTGCAACAGAGAAAGTTTTTGGCCCCAATTCTTTTTATTTAAATCTATTTTTATGCTCTAAAATTCTTAGGTCAAAAGTTTTTCCGGTTTGGTCTAAATATACTTTGGGATATGTGCCACAATTTTATTTGCATACCCCTGATTTTTCCCTTTAATAGAGAAATATTGCACAGTAAAATAAGGCCAGGCACTAATAATACCGGGCTTATTTTCACATCTGAGCTTGCGCAGATGCATGGTAGGATAAGAACTCCCCGCCGACGAAGCCCTGGAAAGCATAGTCCGAAAGGGGGAGAGTGGTGGATTGGACCTGAAGGGACCAAAACCAAGAAAAAAAAATAGAAATAGAATAGAAGAACTCCCTTAATAAGGATAGTGCCTGGCTTTATTTATGTCGGTTTTAGGTCGTGCCTTATTTTGGCCGAATTTTAACTTCGGGACTGTTTGTCTAACCGAACGGCTGCCGATCACAAAATCGAAAAGTTTTTAGAAGTAAAAATATTTAAAACCTTGCCTACAACACAAAACAAAAAAGAAAAATTACTAATTTTTTCCCTTTTTTTTTAGGTGAATGGTACTGTCAACATGATTTGCAATAACTCCAAATATTGGGTACAAGCACTATTTAAATATGGCCGGTATTAATAATTCCCGAGCTTAATAAGGCAACTTGCAATAATTCTCTAGTGATATTGTCTTTATTATTTGTAAGATATTTTTCTTAGTTATTATTCGTTCTTTAGGCTATTTTAAGATTCTTTGGCATTTTAAATCGAAAACCATGTCTCTCTTAAATCTTTAAAAATCAACAAAATTAAAAATCCCAGACCCATTTACATGACTCAACACATCAACTCTCCCTTGAGTATTTTTAGTCAATAAAAAAAATATGTTAAAAAACAAAAATACCCTTTATTCCTTTCATGTTCTACCTAAAAATGTAAAAAATTTTGAATTTGTATTTATTCCCTAATATTAGTTAAATTTACACATCTAAAAATGTTACTGTTAGCGGAACACGTGTCAGTTGTGACTAAAAATATAATTTTTCACAATTAAAAGTGTTTCATTTAAATAAAATCATTTATTTCAAAAAATTTCGATAGGTTTTAAATATTGTAATGAAACTACTTAATTAAGATTTTATTACATGAACTATTTAGATAATAATTTTTATGTGTTAGTGACAGGGAGCTACCTACACTACTCTGAATTTTTCTAAAACATCTCTTCTTGTGCTATTCTATAAATGTACCATCTGATTAAACAATACACTATCCTATGCTTTTTACACGAAATAGGTGTACTTTAGATTAGATAAGATTAGTACAGGGTGGGCCAAATTAAACTTGCACACTTTTTAACTAATAATAAATTTTTATCTGTTGCGCCTATCTTTTCATTTTTGGAAGGCTAAGAGGTAGATATGTTTTCTCTAGGTTTGCCAATTTTGTGCAAATAGACTTAAACAGGACTGGATTTGCGGAACTTTTTCAAAATACTGTATTTAACCTCGTTGCAAAAGAAATCTGATTTAGCTACAATTAAGCTAATACGTTTTTCCTGTAGACAAACTATGGGAAATAATTCAGTAAAAGCCAATCTGTCAACAATTTGAGGATTTAGGAATATTAATTATTTTTGATAACTAATGCTTAAAAAATAACTTTTTTTAGTCTCATTTGAAAATTCAAAATGTGAGGTTACCATGGTTACTAAGTTGGATGCTGACCAAACTAAATAGTAAATTAATTTAAAATAAACGTATTAGCGTAACTGTAGATAATTTTTTTTGCAACGAAGTTTAATGCATCATTTTGGAAAAAGCCCTGTAAGTCCAGTCCTGCTTAAATCTATTTGATCAAAATTGGCAAACTTACAGAAAATATATCTGCCCATTAGCCCCTTAAAAATAAAAAAGATGGACGCAACAGATAAAAAGTTATTATTAGTTAAAAAGTGTGCAAGTTTAATTTGGCCCACACTGTATATCCTCTATCACTGGAGCCTACTCAGGTTTATTGTGTGTCCTCCATCCATATTTTAGAGCACGATATGCAAGCCAATCTTTTTAATTAGACTCAACAATTTAAAAACTGGCTCCTTGGTAAATGTTGCTGCTTTAGGTTTTTCCTCATCCAGCCTTGCAAACCGCAGACGACAAATGGCGTCACAATAGCATCATAAGTGTTCTACGGTTTCTTTTTCTTCCTGGCAGAACCTGCGTAGGTTTTCTTTTAAATAATAATAGTTTTCAGGTATTTATTTAGTTTGCAATGACCTGTTAGTTGACCCACTATTATTCTTACCGCCTTCCGGTTGTAGTTTAGAAGGTCTTTCGTAAATTCTGGCGAGTATGCCTTAATGAATATTTTCGCTTGACACTGTCCTGGTGTTTTTATCCACCAGTCTTGGGATTCCCTCATGATCCATGATCTAATAGATGACCCTACTTGACATGGTGGAATACCACAGTAGGGCGCGGGACCTACCATTGTCCTGCCAGCCCTCTTTTCCTTATTGCCTTCTTGGCCCTCGTGTCCTGGTACCCAGGCAATAGTTAGCTTAGAGGGAAGAAATAAAACTATTGTATATATTATATAAAAGAATTTAAGTTCTTCCCTCCACATTTTTACGTGCAGACAGCTACACCCATTCCAATAGTTTGGATGCACTCACCTCTTCCACGGCAACTACGCAGTCCTACCCAGCTTAGAGCTGATTTTGCATGAACTGATCGTCATAATGGATCCGTGGCTATCCGAATAAATTACTATGGTTTTATCTACATAACTTCTTCTGGTGATTTCCCTAGCACCTTTTCGGCCTGGAACAAAGTAGGGTGTTGTCCGAGACCCAAGTTTATTTTCATCCATGGTTTGTCCCCATATCCAGGTGTACTTTAAAAAGAATTGCTGTAAGAACAGACTTCTAGAATTTTTTTAAGTTGTTAAGTGCAACCAAAAAGTACAGGGAAAATATATTAAAGCATTAGTATTAACATTTAGAGCCATTATTTAACACTAGTCTTTATAAAATTACGGATTGTCAAAAATATGCTAAAATTCATATTTTAATGTTCAATACCTAATGTTTTATTTCCATTTTACTAGTTTATTTCTAAATAACAAATAAAAATTAATTAATTTACAATCTAACAAATTCAACAAATTATTATTTATTATTACTAATAATAAATTTACCGAGTATTTATTTAAAAAACATGATTTAAAATTTACATAATAAAAAATTTAAAAAAGAATAAAATATTTAAATCTAAATAATAAAAATACAGTAGTTAAATAAAACACAGGGTGTTTTTAAAGGTAACTAACTGGTATGTTAACGTTTTAAAGCCTTGCTTAAAACCTTTAAAAAGTCAAGTGGACAAATACTTTATTTTGAAATTTGGATAAAAATAATTTACTTAATAATAAAACATTAAAAAAAGTGATGAGGCGAAGTAACCGGAGGATCATTAAAAAAAACATGTAAATCAGTGATGTAGAACTCTCCAAAGTATCTGAAAATTATGACTTTCATCAATTTTAGGCGAAGAACCAATTCTAAAACGGTATTTACCAATCGGTTATGTTGACTTTTAAACAATGTATTAGACGTCAAAGTTGTCACCAATTATTACCGCGGTTATAACTGGTTAAACGCCTAAAATTGATATTTGCGTTTTAAATATATACAGTACAGTGCATTCCAATAAAAATGAGCCACCCCTTATAATTAAATTAATTATTAATTAAAAATCCTTATTAAACACGTCAATTTTTATTTTTAGGGGCACACATTTTTGTGTCAAATTTTACTTGTTCAGGGTTATCCCCTCCCCCACCAACACAAACGTCAAAAAGTTTAAATGGGAAAGAGGTTCAAGTAAAACCTTTCTTAAAGGGTTTTAAATTCTCTGTTTAACAGACTTTAGATTTTCAAAATCGGTTAGGTAGTTTTCGAGAAAACGTACCTAAAAATACTTAGTGTCTTTAGCACCTTTAACTTTTTATTTTTTAAAATATTAAAATCAAATTTGGTAAGTAGATATATCACCTAATTGTGCAATATTTTATAGATTTAGATGTTTTCTCTTACTTCCGGTTTAGCAGGAAATGACCTAATATTTTTTATTTAAAATGGGACACACGGCATATTGTTATTTATTTGGAGAGAAAACATCATTCCGAGGACAGTGACTTTCCGCTTGCAATTTTTTTGACATTTAACCTCCAAATATTTTTAGTTTTTAATTTATAATCTAGAGTGCCCTAAATGTAATATAAAGTTATATTTTAAACTAAGTAGTCACGGTGAAATAAATAGTTACATTTATTTTTCCGTGACTTCTTAGTCGAAAATTACATTTTTTATCGCAATAATAAAACGCTAAATAAAAAATTAAAAATATTTATAGGTTAGATGTCAAAAGTAGCTGTTTTAAATTTTTTATAAGAAATTTAAATAAGAAAGTTAAGGTAATTTCCGGCTAAACCGAAAGTAACAGAAAACAACGTACCAAATTTCATTTTAATATTTAAAAAAATAAAAAAGTTACAGGGGCTAAGAATACCAGGTATTTGGAGTACATTTTCTCAGAAACTACTGAACCGATTTTAAAAACTAAAGTCCGTTAAAGAAAGAATTTAAAACCCTTTAAGGTGGGGTATCACTAGACCCCCTTTCCCATTTAAACTTCTTGACGTTTGTGTTGGTGAAGGGAGGGGATAACCCTGAACAAGTAAAATTTTACCCAAAAATGTGTCCCCCTTAAAAATAAAAATTGACGTGTTTCTGGAATTTTCTATAAGTGTACAAATAATTGAATGCTCGTTTTAATTGGAATGGACTGTAGATTATTAGTTTCTTGTGACAATCATTTACAGAAAAAGTAAATACGGTAAACATGAATGAATTTGTTTGTGAATTGTTAGTAATTCTTTTGTGTGGCATTCTTAAATTAATTTATACTTTGTAGCATACTGCAGTCTTTGTCAAAACAAATGAAAAAGATTTTATGCCTCATCTGCATAATAGTTTTATTGTCTGGTGTATCGTTTCCGGTCTTTACATTTTCTTTTTACTTTCTGTGCAAAATATGAAAATAAGGAATGAATATTCAAGCAAAAATTAAATCATTTAATAAGTCAGCCAAAAATAATAAAAACATGTAGCCTTAAAATTAAAAAAAGTGTTTTAGTTCTAATTCTCTCACGAATCTATGTTTTTCTGACCAATAATAATATAATTATTTTTCCTTACGATTAAAAGTGTGTGCATATCATATATTATATCAAATATTTTTGTTAAAAGGGCAATAAACATTTGAGTAGGGATTTTTGATTTCTATAGTCAATTTGAAAATGAGAGAAAGTAATAAATAATATTTGATGGCTCCTTTCAGAGGCGTGCGATAAATATTTATTTTAGGCGTGCAATAAATATTTTAATTTACAACCTTTTATGTAATGTTGACATTTCCGACTGTTAAAGAGTGAAACTTTTCTGACTTTTACTTTCGGCCCAAGAGGAAAGTTTCGTTGCAAAAATTGAAAAATTTGCCAACTTGACATCTTGTCTGATATTTTATGCATCTTTTGACACCTTTAACACAATTTTAATTAAAGAAAACAAAAATAATAAAAAAAAACATGGTTGTACAGTATACAAACCTCGGTAGCGCCTCGTTAAACCATTTTTTTCTCTCGACAATAATTAAACAGTTTCTACCTCGGTTTGTAATGTACTTTTATTATTAAGGTTCCCTTAATTGCTACCTTAGTACCTGCCCTCGGCGCTACGCGTCTCATTAAACCATCTTTTCTCTCGACAGTAATTAAACACTTTCTACATCGGTTTGTAATGTACTATTATTTTTTAGCTTCCCTTAATTTCTCCCTTAGTACCTGTTTAATACTTATATTACGACCTTATGGTGTTATTTAAGCACCAGTTTGAAACTGATCTTAGAGTTGTCACATCGCGTCATCTTATTATCAGAAAGTTATACCTTAAATTGTCAAAAATGGAAACCGATTCGAGTTTTGTTACTTGTTGTACTCAACGTATACAAGGCCCATAAATTTTAAAACCATGAAAGTAGTGTTGAAAGTTTAGTGGAAATGACTTTAAACATGACAGGGATTGGAAAATCTAGTATATATAGACTTTTACGTGAAGAAAAGTGTGTCGATTTGAAAGAACCGAAACCCGCTTCAGGAGACCTAAATTGTCGACGACTTGGCCAAAAACGAAATACGAAAGAAAGTGCATGCGTTCTATTTTATTAAGCAAATCCCGACCTTGGATAAAGTCCTAGCAAGCATTCAAAGTGATGAAAATGTGCCCAAAATTGGAAGAGATAAGTTGTGGGAAGTTCTACGGGAAATGAACTTTAAGTGGGAAAAACAAAATAGGAAATCTCTGCTGATTGAGAGGACTTAAATTGTCTGCTGGAGAAGGAAATACTTAAAATCAATAGGAAAATTCCGGAGTGAGAATAGAAAAATATATTATCTAGATGAAACCTGATTAAATGAAGGCTGCACAGTTGGTAAAATTTGGCAAGATAAAAATATAACTTTGTCTCGAAAAGCTTTTATGGAGGATTTATCTACTGGCCTAAAAACACCTTCAGGAAAAGGAAAAAGGCTCATTATTACCCATATTGGTAGTAGTGACGGCTTCGTAAAAGGTGGTTTATTTTAACATTTCAATCAAAACGTACAGTTGATTATTATGAAAAAATGAACGCAGACGTATTTAAAGAATATTTTGACCAAATGCTGGATCTAATACCCCCAGGTTCGGTAATCGTTATGGACAACGACAGCTATCATTCGAGAAAATGTGAAAAGTTACCGACTAGTTCAGATATAATGCGGTGGCTTTTGGAAAAAGAAATAAACATTGAAGAAAATATAAATTTTCAACATAAACAACAAACCTTTATTTTAAATAAATTCATATGTTTTAATCAGTTTAAACTGTAGTTTTAATTATCATAGTTACTTATGTAGCAAACTTACCTTAAAAAAATAATGAATTTAATATTTAGTAAAATTACCTGAAGCTACGCTTATGACATTGTATTTCGAGTCTTATCGAGCCTTTACGGGGTGAGGTATACGTGTCAAGTGAACAAAACCATTACATGTATATAAAATTTGTTCAAAAGTCCCAAAGATTAGTATGACCACCTTGTACAGGTTTTGCATATTTAATAAGGATTTATTAATTTCTCTCATTTTCAAATCGACTTTAGTGCTGTTAACGATTTTTCTTGACACCAATTAGGATATTCCCTGACACAATTAAAAGCCTTTTCGTAGAAATAGCACCAAAACAGTATAAATTCCCTTTTAATTTCTGAGTTTCTCTGTTGAGAACTGCAATATTCCAGAGGGGATATTCATTTTTTTACTGCCTAAAAACGTTTCGCCTTTTTACACCATATTTAGAAATATTCTGTATTTTAAAACTTCCACGGTGTAAAACATAATAGCCGAAAATTCTTACTTTTACAGACACCGGGTATACTAACAATCATATTTAAAAGGAGAACTTCACTTTCAAGAAACACAATGGATATCGTATTACAACATATTCCCCAATAGATTTAAAAGGAATTGATTCGTAAATTCTATTGAAAAAATATTACGCCGATCTCGGGCTTATAGGATGTCGGTAAAGCAAATGGCAAGGTAATGGTTTCCGATTTAAAACTGACTGATGAAAGTTAGTGTTGGGCGATATATCAATAACCGCGATATTTCACCGGTGAATGAAAAGTCACTGGCGCTACCAGTAATTAACTTTTGCAAATACGGTGATCAGTGATCCAAGCGAATACTGCAATCGGCATCGACTCGACACGCAATGGATGATCGCTGATCGCGCCGATTGAAATATGATATACCTATGAATTAATATTTAAGAGAAAAAATAATATGTAAAGAAAAACGAGTTATTTAAGCTAATAGGATATTTATATTGTTTAGATGTGGCGGGCACCGCCAAGTCAATCCATCTTGTTTAATAATGATTGAGTTGCGAACCCAAAAATTTAGAATTCGTACTATTGCTGTTAATTTTATTTGCAGCATAATAATATATTTTTATAAAATCAATAAATATTATGCTACATGTCAATGAAAAGCGTTAAGACCTGCATAAATAATATATTCGTATTCGGTGGCAGACACGGAGCTGTTTTTATATTTCTATTTTTAGTTAAATATTTATGTATATTCAAGTCACTCCAGTGATTGAAATCACTGTTTAAAATCACGGTGATTTAGAAATCATTGTCGCCGTTTTACCGGTTACCGAAAAATCACCGTATTTCCCAACACTAATGAAAGTCAATACGTACAATAATTTAATTTTCAGAATTGCTATTCTTGCAGCAAGAAACTAGTTCCATAATGTCGAGTTAATACCCTATAAAGTTGCTTATAGCTCGTATTATGGAGGTGATGTTATTTATTTCTTCTCTATATGACCATCGTACATCTTAGAATATACGTGCATTACGTTGCTAAACCAGACTTGTTACAAAAAATGTAATAAAATGAGATAAAATATTTTCGATAAGCTCATACACGATGTCCCTAATTAATGCTATACCGAGAAACCGCAAAGTCCTTATAGGTACCAAAATATTTGAAAATTACTTTGATTATTTTCTTCCTATTAATTTTGACCAATCGCTATTCAAAATTGGTATGTAAAATATAAATTTTAAGTGGAAAAATTACTAAACAACTGTCAACTTAGCTGTCAGTTTTTTCGAAAAAAAATCTAAAAATATTTTATGCAAGGTTGACAAGCGAGTGTGACAAGTTGCAAGTTATATTCTTCTTATTATTTATTGTTCTTATTTTAGTAAAAAAATGTTGTATTAAAATAAAATGTTTATTTAACTCAGAAAATAATCTTACCAAATATCCCTCGTGCATCTAATTATTCCTGTGGAAAAATTGGAATACTCGTTTCTAAGTAATATGTTTTAACAAATAGCATTTGCGAAAGTAAAAAATTCTCGTCTTCGACTTTTTAAACTATACTCGCTCTTGCTATTTAACAAATTACTTAGAAACTCTTTTTCGAATTTTTCCGGGAAAATTAAATGCACTAGGGATATTACCCCGAAAATTTTTAATATAGTGAAAACTCATTTTCAGTTATGAGTAAAACATGATCAGGATCAATAAATTTTACCATCTCTGAATATTTTACCGTTTTTGGTTAATTTTTCGTACGTCCTATAAAAAATATGTGCTTCTTCAAAACATTATTCTATAAACATTATAGATTGAAAACTTTTATATTGTAAGTAACTTAATATTAAATATTTCATTATTTTTTTCTTTTTAAAGTTAAAACTTTTATTATATTGTGTCAGAGCAGAATAGTTCTACATAATGTATAAAAGTTTTAATTTTCATAAAATGTTAAATAAACTTTTTAATTTTATTCTGGAGAAAAGCCAAATAATATTTTGTTTAAATTTAATCTCCCGAAAACAAATAAAGCATAAAATATAATAAATCTAAGTATGTATTTTAAACACATTTTAAATTTAAAAGACAAACTAAAGTAGCTGTTAGTTAAACCAGTGTTATTAAATTATATTTTTGTTAAATACATTGTATATACTTTTACACAAGTGGTTTTACGAATGACATAATAAAAAGCGGTCATTCTTGTTTAATAACATTTATTTTATGCTACTTTTCAAATGTTAGTAGCCTCAAGACATTAGATAAAAATAAACTTACTATTAGGTACACCATTAAGCTCAGCCTGTTTAGTTTTAATGTTGCCATTGTAATAAACTTTGGAAAGTTATTCTATTTTATTTTTTGTTCTTGGCCCCGGTCCCTTCAGGTCCAATTCGCCTGCTCTCCCCCTTCCGGACTCGCTTTCCAAGGCTTAGTCGGTGGAAAATCTAGATAATCGAGCTCGTAGCTCCCAAAAATTAAAAAAAAAATCTATAAATCGATGCGATGCATAAAAAGACAGCTGTCAAACCAACTGTATTGGTATTGTGCATAACCTGTCACTGTCACTACACTGACACCTCACGCAGAGGGCGCCCCCGTCCTCGGCCGTTACCAAACACGTGCTCACCAATACGAAGAAACATCAGACTATAGGAATCTTCACTCACAGCGCTTACCTCCGGAAAAAAGATGCCATCAATTTAGCGTGAATCTTTCCTCGATCCCCAAGGGTAAAACAAAACGCCCGTACACCTCTTCAGTCGCTAACCGCGTAAAAGCTATGTAGCCCTCACGAGCGTCCGCACTGTTTGGAGGTCGTGGAAAAAGTCGACTTTCTAAAGTTCTTTATTGCTTTTAAACAGCGTTTAAGGCACTTGTAAAGCTTTACAGCTGAATTGACTTGGGGTCCAGTGGCGTCTCAGTGGGCACTGCCGTACAATCATTATTGGGAGAGAAAATGTACGCCACTTTGGAACTTTGGCATCATATATATTTTTTTTTATAAAGCAACCAAAAATGTCTAATCATTTAAGTGGTGTACATTTTTGTTGATTGGCTTCCCCTGGTCAGGATGTTTATAAGTGCCGAATTTTAAAGAAAGAATAAGATTAACGCCCTGTTTCTTAGAAACAAAGCAACTCCGAATATAGGTTTATGGGAAATTTTCTTGGAAAATGACATAAAAAAATCTCCTATAACGTTTCGTACCGCAGTTAAGAAATTCCTGTATGTTAATTAAGAAAAAGTATTTTAGGACCATCATGTACATGCAACATACTAATATTTTTGTGGAAACGTATTTTTTCATGAAACAGGATTTTTTTATAAAAGAGGCAGTTTTTCTTCGTGAAGTAGTAATTAAAAAGTTTCCCATTTGGTAAGAACTTCCAAAGTATATAGAATACTTTTACCCAGATTCAATATCAAAAACACTTTTTTCTACATACAAAAGATTTTTCTGATTTTTATTTATTTTAGCTTCGTATATAAAATATGTAAAAAGCAAAAGGACATACTGTCTGACCTAAATGTTTCAGTATTAAATATTTTATTTCGAGGGAGAAAACGAAAAAAGTGCAGTAAAGTAGGCCTTAAGGTTTTAAGGCATGCATGTATTATACTATATATACAACGTGCCCAATAAAAACATAGTATATAAATAATTTTTGTGAAATAATGAATCTGTAGAAAAATAATGTTTGTCTCTCTCGCGTATAAATATGTATAAATGAAATTTTATATTATACTTAAAAGAAGAAAAATCATTAGAATTCATGGTAAAAATATGTCTTCATTTTATTTAGAATTTAGTGGTAATAGGTGAAGTAAACGTGTCCAAGTTTATAGGGATTGGAATAATTGATCTATACAGACTGTCCACGGATGAGGTTTACAAAAATTTTTGCTTGTAAAAATATGATTTACGGAAAGAAAATGTTGATTTTGTATACAAAGTTCGCAAAAACTTGAAAACTACCTTTATTTCCATTTTTTCACAAAATTTCTATATAAAAATTTATTTAAAATAAAGTATGTAATTGATAACAATAAAAGAACAAAACTGTAATGAACTCCATAATTTGGCGAAAATGCCTTGATCACATTTGTTTACACCTGAAAAGTAGTGTTGTGTAGAAATTTAGAGAACGCTGGTGTTTAAAAAGCAAATTAAAGGAGTTTTTAGGTTTTTATTATAAAAATTGTAAATAATTTATTTTTAATAACTCCAAAATCAGTATTATGAAACTTTACGATAACCCATGAAAAGCCCTTATAACTTGTGATTTGGCTGAAAATTTTTCATTAGTACTACAAGACGAAGTTCAGTCCTATCAGTGGAAAAAACCCAGGCCACATTGCACCCTTTTTGTCATTTATTTTAAGAATGAGCATATAACAAGATCTAACATTTAAATTATGTTTTTATTTCCGACTATTTAGTTCATAATACAGTTGCGTTCCATTTATTTTTATTCCAAATTTATCCAAAGTATTTTATTTTTCCGATGGGCGCTGCACAATATAAAAATTAAAAACTTTCTTAATATTTGTCACCATTTTAAGGAATTTGGAATTAAAGCAGAATGGCATTTTTTGGTACTTCCCACGGAAAAAGTTACTGTCATGGCTTAGGGGCACCCCAGATCATGTTTTTGCATTTGCAGAAAAAATATTCCGGGTATTGTTTTTAAATTTTGTACTGACGGATGACTACCAAAACCACGAAAATGTCTTGAGACAATGATTCGTTGATGCCCAAACAATACCAGGAACACAAAAATTCATGCTGTAATCCCCATATCAGAATTCAAAATTTTAGTTCAACCTCTTTCTTTGAGTTATAAGGAACACAGTCATGAACTAGTTTCAGCTGCTAAAAATAGATATTTTGATATTTTTAATTTTTTTTTTTGTAATTCTCGAAACTCTTTTAAGAAAAATGAAGCATGCGGAACATTTTTTTAATGGTATTTAGAAGACCTTTAAAACAAGGGTATCGCTCATATCGGTAGCTGGTAGTAGTTTTCAAAATATTAAGCTTTTTGTTAGAACCCCTCATAACCAAACTTGTAAATTCTGTCATTTTCAAAAATTCATAAAACCAAACAAGGTAGTCAAAACTCTAATAAAATTTTAAATTTTTAAGTTTTGGTAGTCCGAATAAATGTGCCATAAATCATCAAAATGGAAGATGGTCGAAACAATCGCCTGGTCGATTTAATATGGAGAAGATAATAAAACTTTTAAATACATTTAAATATAATATATTTTTCAAATTTATTGAATATGTCATTCGGAAACACAGATCATTGTGTTAACAGTGTTAAAATATTGTTTAACACATACAATTTGAATACTCTTATTAAAACTTCATAGTTGCTTAATATTTTGTATTTTTACATTGTACACATACCGGGTGGCAACAGAAATTACTATCCAGCCATTTATTTTCTTTTAGTGCAACTGTATAGTTTTTAAATTTAGGAACGTTATATTGCATCATCAGATTTTAGATAAATATCTGTGTATTAAGGGCGGGGCTAGTTGAGCAATTTTTCACTTGATCGGTTATAGCTCCTCAACAATATGTCTTAATGGCCTATGATGCATACTGATGGATTGGCAATTTATCCCTTAGCAATAGTGTCCATAGTAACTTCTTTTTAGTAAGCTAAATTAAGGAACTACATCTATTTTAATGTAGATAGTCAGGTATGCCCAACGTACCCCATAGGTGAGGTAAGTTGAACAAGGGTATGGGGCTAGTAGAGCACTTAGAAAGTACAGCCAAATTATAGGTTTAATGTTAGTGTAGGTTTACAATAAAAATACATTTTGACAATTTGCTTTTCATATTTATAATCCTATAGTCACAAAAACAACAAACCTCATCAATAAAACTGCAACTTACCTATCTTAGCCTAACTACTGAATTTAAACTTAAATATTTGTATATAATTATTATTAACATAGATTATACAAATCATAAAAAAACATTTAAGACATTTAGGAGTCTAAATCTTCATTTTAAAACAAAACAAAGTAATTTCTTATTTGGTAAAAAAAACTAAAAATCAAATCAACAAGATATCAAGTCCAAGTTAACTTTATTATAGCATTAATTAAAGATTAGACTTTCTATTAATAAACATACTTTATATGCAACTATCAATATTGCTGATACAATTTTAAAAATATATTAAATAGATATCATTTGTCTGCGATTTAGCTCCTTTTCTGGACCAGCCTTTGGGTATGGTCGAACTATTTCGAGAAAATTTATGAATTAAATAGGTCAGCTCGTTTTTTGTTACTTGTACGGGATGCAGCCTCATATAAGTCTTGAGTAGTATAGGAACCTCTAGTAGTAGAAACTTTTATAAGTCCGTATCCTAAAAAAATAAAAATCATTTTATACTTCTGTTAAAATCATGGGGTTAGGTGGACAACTGAAGCTCAACTAACCCCAACCTGAAATTTTTAAAGCAAAAGTGAATTTATTAAAAACGGATAGAATTATATTCAGTATCTTTATAAAAATCAAAACTGCAATAAATTTACTAAAGATTAACACTTACCTGATTGGAAAAGGATATTATTTAACTATCACAGACGAAATATTCTGTCTGAAAATTATTTTACTTTTTAATCACAAAATAAACAATAAGTGGGGGTACTTTTTCTCGATCGCCGCGTCACCACTGGCGGTCGAGCTATGTGTTCTTCTTGCGCAACCCCTTCTTACGCTATTTGATGCTTTCGCGTGCGGTCGATAGTTTTTGGAGATATTTTGATTGCCCAACTTACCTCTATGCTCAACTAGCCCCGCCCTACCCTGTTTTTTCATACTGTCCAGTAAATCCACTTACCCTGTATTAATTTGGGGCCGGTAAATTGCACATTACGGTACCTGGTACCGTAATGTGTTGCCTTGCAACGGTGTCATGTATCATTATAAATGTCCACGACATCATTGTTGTTATGCCTTGAGTAATGTCATTTTTGGATGCGAAAAATGGCGTTACCCATTTAATACCGTTTAGGAATTTCTACTTGTACTTAAAATATAATTTTTTGCTAAGTAGTTAAATCGTCGTTGTAGATTTTGTATCCTTGACGATTTGCCAGCGCGAGTGGTTGGCATCCTCAGAAGGTTCCTAGTAGACTCAGCCCAAAAAACGTAAGTTTAGCAGAAGATGGCCAAGTCCTACAAAGTCGGTAATTTCTATTTTATTTAAACCTATATCTAGCGTTACCTATTTAATACCATTTAGAAACTTCTACTTGTAAAATATATTTTTTGTACCAACTTTAGTAAATGAAAATTGTCATATTACTATAAAACAGACTTCAAAAGTATTCTGTTTAAATAAATTTGGTAATTTCTATTTAATTTGGACCGTTACCTATTTAATAGCGTTTAGGAGCTACAACTAATATAATATTTTTTTTATCAATTTGACAGTGACAAGCGAAGAATATTCATAATTACCTATGATATTGAGAACAAGGCTGTTACCTACGTAATTTAAGTGAAATAATTTAAAACTAACAGCATGTTCTCTTAAAATTTTATACATAATTTGTGTTCAATAATATTCATAAAGAGAGTATGAAATAAAATATCATACGATACACGTCCGTTAGGTGTTATTACAGTAACTCGTTTTATATTCCAGACTAGGCTCCTGCGTCGCCTCGTCCGTAAACATCTCGTACTGTAATAAGTCAACTACGGACTTAACGTAAACGCAAAAAACCATTTCATACTACTTCTGAAAATATGTAAAGACCAATAGATATACTTCTTATAAATATAATAAATTAATTTTGATAAAAACTTTAAATTTTTGTGATTATGATGGGCGAAAAACGGCTGATCTTACGTCCTTTGAAAATTTTTATACGATAGTAAAAAAATATATTATGGGATACATGCATAAAGTGTCTTTTTTGACTCATGGGATTGCCGCACTCACCTGACGGCTCGTGCTGTCAAACCTCCAATACGTAAAAAAGTTTTACTTTATGCAGTTGTTACATAAATTATTATTTTTCTTTTAAACTCTTACTAAGTATGCCCCAACATTAGAACACGATATTTCAGTATTGTGTGCTGTTAAATGTTATAGAAAATTTATCCTTAGGTTTGCATGCCCATTGTTTATAGTCCTGTTTAATATTACTTTTATTTTTTGTCATATTTACTATTGTTATTATTATTGAAATCATACTAATAATACTATCTACAAGCAATTCTATTTTTATGACATTCTTGTGTATCCAGTTAGAAATAACCTCCCATTAGGTATATCTTTTACTTGTCTTCCTGAAATGTACAACTATAACTTCTTAGCATAATTGAATTATAACTATTAAGACAACCAACTAAACAGGATGTTTACATCACAAGACCAAGAAAATACATTAACTAACTCTCTACTGTAAACCTTCTGACGTAAATATAAGCCTTTTATTTTCTTTTATTTACGCTGGATTCACTTTGTCTGCTATAACTTCATAAAAATCTATTTTTAGGATGGAAGTTAATAAAAACAACGCATAAAAACCCCAAAATATGTTGTTCCTGGTTTCCAAAATGTCTGGCAGGTCTGTTGTTCCTGATTACAATAAACAACCATTTTTTCAAGATGCTCGTGCGATGCAACGGCAGATGTGCCAGATAAAAACATAAAATGAGATTTATAATTAGTATACGCTTTATATTAAGTTAAAATTTCTTAAGCGGCCCAGTAAACATCGACTATTGGATTGTGATGTACTTGTCGCAGGCAAAATGGTTATTTTAGGCAAATGGCTTCTGTCTCAGGCAAATGCCTTCTGCCTGGGAAAATGGTTTATTTTAATTTTTAAATGCCATTTGCCTTTAGGCAAATGAAAATAGAAATATTTGCAAATCAGACGGTCATGCAAAACTGTCACATTGGGGGTCGTGGTTAGCTCTGGTTAGTTAAATATTTTTTAAAATTTCTTAATAAAGCAAATAATAAAAAGAAGATTTAACTAACCAAAACTACCCATGACCGCCCTAATGTGACAGTTTTACATGACCGTCTATAGCGCTTCGAACCAGTCAAATTACACGCTCTTTGCTTTTTACGGTACTCTGCAAAACACACTGTACGCCTAATATGTTATCAAATATATCACAGTCATTTGCCTAACAAGAACCACGGCATATGCATTTACCTAGGCAAATGGCTTTTAAAAATAAAATTCGCCCAGGGAAAAGGCATTTGCCTAGGCAGAAGCCATTTGCCTAAAATAATCATTTGCCTGCGACAAACCTATTAACATATTTTGGTAACTTTATAAATTGAAAGTAATAAACCGGAACGGTTTTTAAAATTTTAATTTTTTACCGAACATGCTCGGAATGGTCTGAGCGTATTCGCCGAACAAAGAATACACGTTCGGTTTGCTTCAAATTCCAGTCCACGTGTCCAGATCAGAATGCTCGTGCTATTCGCATTGTGCTCATTCGGATATGTGCTCAAGTGTATACACGGCTTTAACGTCGAGTTTCCGAACATACTTCCACCTTTTGCAGTCTTCCAGACTAAAAATTAAAACCGGTGTCTAGTGCATTAAAGCTTTTATATCTTTTTTGGTAAGAAAGCACCAAATGTTCTTGTGCCATCATTTAGTTAATCTTTTAACGAATATTGTTATATAAAAAAATTGTTCTATAACACCAAGAAGTTAGCTAAATTTCCATTTGTTTATTATAAACCTAATTATTTACAAGCAATTATTTTTCTTTTGCATTTTTTTTTCTGTTCTCTACCATTTCTTAGCACACAAATCAATTTTTTTATCAAAATAGTTCTGGTTACCCTGTATTTTAATTTACAAAAATAGTACTCGAAATTTTTAATTACTCATAAATTTTTACAAATTAAAATTTTTAAAAATATTTTATGGACGACATGGACTTTTTTAAAGGTCTTAAAAAAGTAATCATAAAAAAACTTATTTTTTTAAAACTTTACGACACCGTATCTCAATAGTTAAAGGATTTAGGACATAATTATGTTAATTTGAATTTTTCTTCTTGAAATTACCTAAAGGTTCACACTCTAAAAGATTAGCATATTATTCTGGAACACCCTGTATAGCTTGCACCTGACCATGCAGAAAGTGTTTTTTTTTTTAACGCAGATATCTCAAAGATTCCTGCTTAAATCAACCTTACATAGTATGCCTTTTTATGTAAAATATGTTGAATAGTAAGAATTTGAATTCTAAAAATACATGCAGAGTAACTCAAATTCATTTTCTTTTTAATTTGTGCAAAATACTGCAGATGGTGTCCTTTAGGGTTTACAATAAAATTCATAGCAGATTCTAATTTCTCACCTCCCAAAACCTATCCTAGACAAATCATATTTTGACAATACATCTATTACCATAATCAAAGTTTTTAATAGAAAATTTCAACCAAAATAAATTTTTAACACCCTATATATTCGAAATAATCCACTAATGGACCAAGCTAAGTTGTGTTAGATTGTCGTATTTTAGCCTCAAGAATTTGTGAAAGCATTTTTTCCGCATCTTTTAGAGACACTCTCTATAAGGTTTTTTTTCCAAAAGCTCTCAATTTCTTTTTTCACAACGCAGTGGTCAAAAATCAAAAATAAAAAGCTTGGCAATAAAATCCTCCAAATTTTATTTTTTTATAACTGCTTTATTTGACAAATTTTATGCCAAATATTTTTGGTATATCGGCTATTTCAGGTATTATTAAGGCGATTCACTTTATACCAATTGCAAATATTCGTTCCAGGTAACCTTACGAAATTTTATAAATTACCAAGCATCAACAAATTATTTTAACACAACAATATTGTTATGTGGAATGAAAAGTGTTATACATTCGCAGAAACAAAACATGTTTTTCCAATGATCTTCTGTCATTAAACAAATTTGTAAGCATGTTACGAAATCTTAAATAAATTTCTAATTTATTCAAATTTAAAACACGATTTATTATTAATTTTAAACATCGCCAACAAACCTGAAACATACTGGTTAAGCAGGTAGGTATTGGGATATCGTCGAATAAAGCAACAAATAAATAATAGTTTAAAAAACTAAAAACACGCTTTTATATGCAACCGAACTAAAAATTAGAAAATAATTTTTCATTACAAAGAGTTTGTATTACAGTAATAAAAGGTCAAACAATGAATCATAATTATATACCTCAAAATAGAATTATAATAAAATTTAAGATAATAACAGAATAATTCACTTCAGAGTAAATAGCGTGGCGTGCATTTTACTATTTTTTTCATAACTTTTCCCTCATAGATATTTACAAATGAAATAATTATAACATTTAATATATTAAGCACCCCACGCTTTTATTCTGAAGTGAATTATTCTGTTAATATCTTAAATTTTATTATAATTCTATTTTGAGGTAAATAATTATGATTCATTGATTGACCTTATATTACTGTAATACAAACTCTTGTAATGAAAAATTATTTTCTAATTTTTAGTTCGGTTGCATATAAAAGCGTGTTTTTTAAACTATTATTTATTTTTCATTTTTTAGTTCGATATATCAATTAGTTTTCTGCGGACATGTAATATTGAAATGTTTCACGGACTATTTCGTAATCTAATCATTTCATTTAAAGCTTCACTGTTGCATGGGGTTTCAGAACGCAACTACTACGAACAAGTTTCTGTTAGCCTTATGCTGAGAGTACGTCCGAAACTGCACGCATGCGCAGATCGCGCACTAGCTCTTTCTCTGTTACTCTCCTACAGAAAATCTATAAATGAACTTATATATCCTGGCAATCCTAATCAGGATAACCGGATACTGTTTGCAGATTATTGCATTGTCATGGGTCCTTGATACGTGTGCAAAATTTCAAAGAAATCGAATCGCTGGAAGTTGGTGAAAATTAAGCTTAAAGATTCCGTTACATACATACAAACAACCCAAGCTAATAAAAGCGTGTTAAAAAGAATGTGACTAATCCAATCAGATGTGTTTACATGCAGGTGTTCACGTTAGATTGTCTCTTTCTTTACATTGCCTATGTGTTTTGTTATTTAGCTGATTCTGTACAGTTAAACACTTTCATAATATACTTACAAGTTATTTTAACTTGTCTTACTGTTTAAAAAACTAATTCAAATATAATTGCTTAGTTAGTGTTAATTGTTGGTGTCAATTAACGGAATCTTGCAAGTTAAACGGTCGAAAAACATGAGAACGATTTGGAACTAAAATAAACCAGATAAAATAAATTAGGTGGATGATTCATTTTCTTAAAACAGTATCCTACGTGGTGAGGCAAAAGAATTTCAAAATTTGCATTTTGCATAGCTCTGGCAACGTATACCGGATGGTGCGTCGAAGAACGAAACATAGAAAATCCCATGTAAATTTTAAGAAGGTTAATTAATGGCTCTCTGTACATTTTACAGAAAAAATGTAAAATAACTTTTTAAAGAGATCAATCTGACAAACCGCAGTACTAAGTTCCAAAAATTTTCATTCACTTTTAATTAAATGTAATTGCAAAATTACCAAATTTTCGGTTCAGGTAAAATACAGGGTGATTTAAAAATCGATCAGGAAACTTAAGGGGGTGATTCTACCTGACAAAATAAGGGTAGAGCTTCATTAAATTTTTTTCAAAATGTCATTCGTTTTCGAGTTACAAGGCGTCAAAGTTCAATTTTTATTTTGGTTTTTCGCCATATTGCATTTATTTTTTAACCAATCCAGTTGATATTTGGCACACAAATCGAGCTTTGCAGATACTAAAATTTTAAGACAAAAGTACTTTTTTAAATACCGCCAGAGGGCACTTTACCTAAAACTTAAAATTTATTTACATCATAACTTTTTTATTTTGACAGATATCGGAAATCTGGCGGCGCCATTTTATAGACAATTAAAAACTTAAAAATAAGGTACTCTTTATTAAAGTCGATAAACCTCACCGTTTAGGCACCAATAGATTCATCAATTTCAATCAAAATACCTACATACATACAGGGTGTCTCAGTAACTCAACCGACAAACTTAACCAATTAAAAATTTAAAAAAAAACTTTTTTTTTAATGTTTAACACCCGATACTTCAAAAACTACGTTTAGGACATATGTTTATATGAAGTTTTTTTCTTATTTTTGTTGTAGAATCGTTTGGTTAAGTTTGTCGGTTGAGTTACTGGACACCCTCAGTATGTAGGATAATTTGATTGAAATTGATGAAAACTTTAATGTCTATTGGTGTCTAAACGGTGAGATTTATCGACTTCGGGTGTGTAGCTTTCGCCAGTAAGCGCCATCCGTTTAATTTATCCACTTGGTTCAACACACGCATTATAAGAGAAAGTAACTAACACACGCCGCTTAAAGAAAATCATCCTATTTTTCTCTTTTTTCAGCGGAGACGAGATGCAAGAGACATCCGTTGTTGGATGTCCTATGAGCGCTTTCGCGCTGATAAGGGAGTGACTTTACTTTGGTCACTTGTACGGTGGCTCTGGTACACCATTCTTTCATGGCATATTTTTGATAATGCCTCCATCTTAAAAACAAAGTTTGCAAGCATTTTAGGTACATATAATATAGAAACCTTTATAAAATTACTCCCAGGGCCGTCAAAATTTTTAATTCATAATTTAAAGTTAATTTTTATTTTAAAGCTAATTTAGTTATTGTCATGATTACTTGGTACTAAGTAATAGGTATTTTTTGTCAATTTCTCAAAAATATAGCGCCCATGGTACCTAGAACTTAGGGAGAGGGGCATGTGGGCTATACCAGGTGCGAAGAAATTATTAGCAAGCTTGTCATTTTCTACAAACTACTCTAACTCACAGAAAACGGAAAAAATCTGCTATTTTGATGGTTTTCTTGGGCAATATTATAAAGACTGAAGGATTATAAAGCAGCTCATGCAACAAAAATACAACGCAGTCTTCAAGGTTTCTTTTTAGTTTTTTTAAAGATTCTTTAACGAATTTCTCAAGCATAAAAAGTGACAAACATGTGATTATGTTAGTGTATTTTTACATCCGAAACACAATTATTATTTATGCTAAAGTCGTTTATTTCGAAAACGGTCTACTTTTTGGAGATCAAAGAAGTATACTTTTTTGACTAAGATTAAATGCGGTTTTATTATTTCCACTCGCAAATGTGCATACAGCGAGGTCAAAAAAGTTATGACCATTTTAATCAATCAATGTTATTGTATGTGGCGTCATCTAGTGGTAATGGTCAAATAGATATCATATTCGTGTTCGTCATCCGAAATAGTAAAAGTACACCAAATTTCACTTTAATCTGTCCAGTGGATTCCGAGATATTTCACTAAGTGTTTTGTAAAAATTTAGTTTTAACACCCTGTAGAACGAAAACAATAACAATTTGTTAAGCGATATTGACCTCAAACGCTTTATTTTCATGTCAGGTATCCTACATTAACCTATGTCCAATTAATTACGGGACACCCTGTATATTCACCTTTATGCTAAAATTACTAAAATATTTATAAATTTATATGTTTATGTATAACTTATCTTAAATTTAGAAACTTCTTTGCAGATGACATAACTGCAAAGTGCATGGACGTTGCATTTACTAATTTAAATTGCAAAACATATATATGCATGTATATAAAACTACTTAAATCTATTGTGACTGCAAATTTAACAGGTAAATAAAAGTAATTTACTGTAATACTATTCCATTAGATTTCATACTATACCAAAAAACACAAAACCTGGCGTTCTTCTCATACCTGAAACAAAAAAAAATACATTTAGTATACACACAAAAAAGTAGTTTTAATCTAAGACTAATATATTCAGTTTGACACTAACTTAAGCATGAGCAACTATACCGGGTGATGCATCGCCGGGCGAGACATAGGAAATCCCATGTAATTTTTAATGGGGTCAATTATTGGCTCCCTAATTATTTTTGAGAAAAATCTATTGAAGTTTATTGAAGAGCATGCAAATCTACGTCCATGGTAAGATCTTTAGATTTTTCGGTTAACCCGTTTGCTAGTTAGATGCTAATATATTTTTAAAATTGTTACATTATTATCGCCTCATATTTATGAACAACAATAAAAATACCAGTTAGCGTGACATTAGGCTGTCATTTTGAAATTTAGTGCTCTATTATTATCACAAAATCGTAAAGCGAAAAGATTAACCATGAGTTATACTACTGAAGAAAAGTATTGATGATTAAATGGTACTATCAAGGAAATAGTTACTAAAAGGTGTCAGACATGTTCGCTGCTTAGTATCCGAATAGACCGATACCTGGAAAATCAACAGTCGATAGGACTATCAAAAAATTGGAGACCAAAGGCACAGTGATAAATAACTGCAGATGGTGAGCTAGGGAGTATCAAAGAGAAGAAAATGTAAGAGATGATGGAGATTTGGAAATTTTATTGCACGTGGAAGAGAATGAAGGGAAGGTAAGTACAAGGAAACTTCAGGATATCATAGGAAAAGATCAATCAACAGTGCTCCGAATTTTGAAAAGGCATAAATACATTTCATACAAATATGAAAGACATCAAGAGCTAAGGATTGGGATGAAATACGACGGCAGGAATTTTGTTTTGACATGATGGAAAGGGCAAACATGGACAGGGAATTTTTAAGAAATATTTGTTTTACTGATGAGTGCACATTTACGTTAAACAATGAACCCAATCATCAAAATTACCGATACTGGAGCAAAGAAAACCAACACAGATTTGTCGAAACGAGGACGCAATATCCACAGAAACTAAATGTTGGGCGGGGATTTTCGGACAACATATTATTGGACCATTTTTCTTACTCAAAATTTGAATACAGAATTTTATATGGAACTACTCAAAGAACTAATTTTACCCGCTTTAAATGATGTATCCAGGGAAAATCAGGAAATTTTGTACCAAATGGATGGCTGTTCGGGAATATTTACACAATTCCTTTAATGGAAATGTTAATGGCCTTCATCACACCATAAATTGGCCAGTCAGGTCTCCTGATATTTCGCCAAATGACTTCTTCCTCTGGGGCCATTTAAAAAGCATGATATACAAGGATAAAAATTACTCTAATCTAGATAAGTTAAAAATGCTATTTCTGCAGAATGCAATCAAATTTCAACTTACCAGTTAGCCAATGTAAGAAGACAATTTTATGAACGTCTGGGTTATTGTCTAGCAGTCAATGAAGAAATATTTGAAAATTTTCCTAAATCTTAAGTTTATTTCCAACATATTAATTATTGCAATAATATTAATGATTTATTGAAGCATGTAAATATTATAAATGTCATAAGTTCTTGAAATTTGTTACTCTAGTTTAGTTTACCTTAACTTAATTCGTTTGTATAAATACAACTTTAATCTTTTCACCGTACGATTTTTTGATAATAATAAAGCACTGAATTTTAAAATGACAACGTTATGTCACGCTAACTGGTATTTTTATTGTTGTTCATAAATATGAGACATAATAATGTAACAATTCTTAAAATTATATTAGCATCTAACTAGCAAACGGGTTAACCGAAAAATCTAAAGTTTTTACTATGGACGTAGATTTGCATGCTCTTCAATAAACTTCAATAGAATTTTTCTCTAAAATACTTAGGGGAGCCAATAATTGACCCCATTAAAAATTACATGGGATTTCCTATGTCCTGCCCGGCGATGCATTACCCGATATGTATTGATAAGATTAATCATAGATATATTTTAAAAGGATCCACATTCAATGATTGCTTTGATGCATGGCTTACACGAAATAACATATTATATCATTTCATAGATACTTTACTGGTTACATTGAGAATATACATGCATTTTAGTTTAATCCTAAACTAATTTTGATATTGCTTTTTGTATATGATTAAAGGAAACATAGTATATGATATAAAGTTTTTTTTCAACAGTTAAGAGAAAAACTCCAGCTTTTCGTGTCATATCAGAAATATGTCACTCTCGACGGTAAGATTTAATCTCACCGTTGACAATAAAGTTTTGTATAGTTTGAACATACATTTTTGTTTGTATTTTGAGTAAGAATAGTTAAATCAAGTCAAATTTATTTGGTGATCATTTTACAGTGAGATCTTAGGCATTAGTTAAACCTAACAGCAATAAAACTTCCGGTTTAAGCGGAAATTACTTCAATTTTGAAGTTTTAAATAGAATAGAAGAAATAGAATAAGAAACAAGAGAAGAGTATAAAAAAATTTAGTACCTACCCTGACCACCAGATAGCGAAAGTTGGCACCGAACCAATCAGAAAATTGGTCGATGTCAATGTCAAGTTTCGTTATCTGGTGGTCAGGTAGGTACTAAAATTACAGAGTACGCTGAAATCTCACTTGTAAGGTTCTATAAATTTGTATTCTTTGGTTCAGTATACACACGTTCAAACTTAATAGAGTTCAAAAGCTGTTAGTTAGAAACCGCTACGTGATATTTTGATAGCATCTAAATGCCCCAAACACACATCTCATCGACTACAGAAACCCTAAATCTACAATTTGCGGTAGCTGTTCTACAATTAAGCGATGCGATTGGTAAGAAAAATACATGGCAAGTTGGTGCTTTTGTATGTAAACATTTGGTTGTTGATGACGTAGTGTGTTGAACTTACAGAGTTCGTACTTTACTCGCGGACTCCTTTTCAGTTTAGGTAGGGTCCGCGCGTTTACTAAAGAGGCGACGTCATCATTTTCTGCCCAAAATCTCCTCTTATTTCCTCATCCCGTATTTAAAATGTTATTTATATTTTTAAATCAAATCTTTACAATGCCTAATTCTTAGATAACGATACGAAGCCCTCGAAACCGCGATTGAAAGAGAGTTACAGAAGATTTCGCGTAGATAATGATGACGCTGGTGGCCTCTTTACTAAACGCGCGAACTTTAGGATCGAACTCTCCGTGTATATGCTCATTTAGAGACACCCTGTAAATTTGATTAAAAATAAATTTAATTTTTTATAGCATAGAGTAGTTTTCAGAATTTCTTATTTCCCTTTATTTTATAAATAATTGATTATAATATACGTAAAGAATACAAATGACGTAACTCACAGTCATTTTGCATTTTAATATAAGTTCTATATCGCAGGCAAGGTAATCGGCCATACAAAGGAAATATAAATAAATACCTGGTGATCGGTCCGTTGCGTTAAGGAATTCGTCACAGACGGCGACCGAGAGGCAGTGTTGCCATTTACAGAAAGAAGAGAGGTGAAAGAATGGGCTCTTTAAGAATATGCATTACTACATTCGACCGAAACAATGCATTTGCATTTTACAATTGCTGCGAGAATTCACGTTTATTGTTTAAAACAGTTACTTTTTAGTGACCATGAATACCGATTTAAATTTAAATAACACACGTTTTTGTTATTTGTGTTAATATGTTTTTGGTACTCAATGTTCAAAGTATTTACGATATTAACTGCGGTACTAATTGGTTCTGAACGACAGGATTAGGTCTAGCTATAGATCATCTTCTTTCCACGTATTGGGCCATATGAATAAAAAGAAGCAAATGCTTTTGCAAAAAAAAATTGGTATAAAATTTGCAAAATGTCAAGTAAAAAATTGCCCGGAACTATTGTAGTTGAAATTATTATTTAATAACAATGGTTTTTCTTGCCATGATTTACTATCTATTAATTGTAAAATATTATTCGAAGTCTCTCCAAACGTGCAGGTTTACACGTAGTTGTAAATGCAAAATGACAATTTTAATTTTAATTGTGAAAGAAGATTTAAAATTATAGGGCAAAAGTTAAGATTTGTAACTTAACTAAAAATGTCTCAAAATAATAAACTTTAAAATTTTTATAACTTATTTAGATATACCTAAGTACTTCTAAGTATTGTAATTTAATTATTATCATTATTTTTCCATGGTGCGCTTATGAGTCAAATGTGAATATTAATTTTTAAATTACCGATAAGCTGAGGATTGCAAAAAGCTTTTTAATAGTTTAAAAAATGTTTTTATATGCAGGGTGTCCCAACTCACTTATACGAAATAACTTTTGCCCCTGGACAAGATACAATAAATTTAAATTAAAAGTTTATTTGGATGCACTCCTTCTATTGTCAAGTTGGTTTTAAATGGAACACCCCTGTATATTTTACCAATCTTAACTCTATTTATATCTACACATAAATGTACAATACACCGCCGTCACACGTCACCATACGTCAATTATTGCTGGTTTTTAAGAATATCAGCAATATGCTGATACTACTTATTAACAATTAAAAGTAAAGTGAAAAAATTGGTACTATCTACACTGGTCGGCAAAAACAATTTTTTGCTCCTTTGAATTACACACGATTTTATAGATTTGGTACTTCTGAATAAAGATGTCTAATCAAAAAATATTTATCCCTTTCAGTTCTTGTGTTATATATTTTTTCAAAACACATTTTTATCTTTAATTTAAATCTTAAACTAAATTTAACTAAAGAATTAAAAGACATAGTTTGTCCCAATACCTACAAAAAAAAAAAAAATATTTTTTCAAGTGTTTTTCTGGGTGTAAACCAACTAACAAAAATCTGCAAATATTGCTTCTAAACATTTCTTTTTTTAACGCTACTTAATTAGACAGTCAGTTTTTACATAATTTGTTGGGTGTTTTGTGTTTTTATTAAAAAAATGTGATACCGTTCTAGAAAACCATTATATCATCTTTTTTACTTAATCCAGCTTAATTTTAAAATTAGTGTTCTTTATGAGCTTTCGAATTTGCGAGGTTTAAAATGATACATTTTTATATTTTTTGCTCCCAGTAACTCCAGGATATTTTGATTTATTTAAGTGAGGGTAGGGCGGGGCTAGTTGTGCATAGAGGTAGGATTGGGCAATCAAAATATCTCAAAAACTATCGACAGCACGCGAAAGCATCAAATAGCGTAAAGAAGGGGTTGCGCGAGGGGAACTCATTCTGCGACCACTAGTGGTGATGCGGCGATCGAGAAAAGTATCCGTGCGCATTGTTTATTTTGTGATTAACAAGTAATAAGTAATTGCAAGCCGGAAAATTTTAATTGTGATAGTTAAATGTATTCCGTTCTTAATCAGGTAAGTGTTAATCTTAAGTAAATTTATTGCAGTTTTATTATGTGTAAAGATTTTGGATATAATTCTAACCGGTTTTTTAATAAATTTATTTTTTCTTTAAAATTTCAGGTTGGGGTTAGTTGAGCTACAGTTGCCCAACTAACCCCACGGTTTTAAGTATATATTTTTTTTATTTTTTAGGGCACCGACTTATAACAGTAAGACAACTAAAGTCTCCCCAAGATTTAAAAGAGGCTGCAACGAGCTGACCTATCTAACTTCTAAATTTTCTCTCGGAAATAGTTCGACCATACCCAAAGGCTGGACCAAGAAGAGCTGCAATTTTAACAGATACAGAAGGCATTAAAAGAGAACCAAAAATAAAACTGCTTAAATATTTAAAAAAATGAAGATGAATTGATAGATATTATTTCCAATAGTTAAGCTAAGCTAGGTGCGTTGCTGTTTTATTAACGAGATTTGTTGTTTTGTCACTATAAGATTATAAATACTATATGAGCAAGCAGTATTGGTACATCGGCGAGTAATGTAATAAACAAACAAGCAGTATTAGTCACGCAGCGTTTTGCTGTCGGTATTTAGTTAGATTGTCTCTTTCGTCACATTGCCTATGTGTTGGTGGTATTTAGCTCAACTGGGTATAAAAGCAAATTGTCAAAATGTATTTTTATTGTAAACGTATCTAACATTCAAGCCATGATTTGACTATACTTCTAAGTGCCCACTAGCCCACATACCCTTGCTCAACTTACCTCACTTATGGGGTACGTTGGGCATACTTGACTATCTACATTAAAATAGATGTAGCTTCCTAAATTCGACTTATTAGGGAAGAAATTACTATGGACACTGGTTAATAGAGGAGAAATTTCTAATCCAGTCAGTATGCATTATAAGCCATTAAAACTTATTTTTGAGGAGCTATTACCTATCAAGTGAAAAATTGCCTAACTAGCCCCGCCCTGCCCTAATTTCAATTTTTGAAACAAATTCAATGGTAAAAGCAAACCATGGCTAACTTGATTCGTTTTGGAGATACAGAGTGTTTTTCAAATTTTGTCAATTTGGCCAGGCACTTGTAACTCGCTTGATATTAGAGATAGAAGAAAAATGTAAATAAAAATGTTTTAGGGATTTTTACGTAAAATTCAGTGGCGTACCTATTTTTTTCCATTGACTTTTATTTTAAAGTTATAACACAAAGTTGGGTTTTTTAAATGAACACCCTGTATATTTTATCACCAATAGAAAGGTCTCCTTAAAGCTATAAGAAATACCACATTTAATATATCTCATTTTTAATAGTTTCGGAAATATGGTCATCATCAGGATTTTTTAACGAAACACTCCTGTATATTATATTACCGTTGCAAAGATATTTCAAAGAGGTTTGATAAAATACCACATTTGATATATTTATCTTTTATAGTTTTGGAAATATGACCATATAAATCCAAAAACATAGTAGATATGCATTAAGATTTGGAAGCTCATATTTCCGAAACTGTTGAGAAAATATTTTAAATGTGGTAATTTTTAAAGTCTTTTAAATGTCTTTTTTAATGGTGATAAATTATACAGGGTGTTTTATTTAAAAATGCTATTTTTATTATCGAATTCCGGACGATGGCTCATATTTTCGAAACTATTACAAATTAAATATATTAAATGTGGTATTTTTACGGCTTTTAAGGAGACCTTTCTATTGGTGATAAAAAATACAGAGTGTTCCATTTAAAACCCAACTTTGTGTTATAACTTTAAAATAAAGTCAATGGAAAAAATGTAGATACGCCACTGAACTCTACCTCAAAAATACCTAAAATTTTTCTTTTACATTTTTCTCTATCTCTAATATCCGCGAGTTACAAGTGCTGGCCAAATTGATAAAACTCTGTATCTCCAAAACAAATCAAGTTGGCCATGATTTGCTTTTATTGAATTTGTTTCAAAATTGAAATCGGGAATGGCGCGATCAGATTTGTTTAATCTTTTAGTTTTTGCTATAACCTGCAAAGTCAACCACCCTGTACAGGGTGGCTCGAATTCGACGCTCATCATTGGGATTTCGGAAACCGTAAGAGATACAGGATCGGTTAAATGGAGGCAAAGTTGCGCAATTTGATGCTCAATAAAATGCCGTTTTGCGTATTAAAAAATTCCGAGTACTTCCGAAGATATTCGAAAAAACCGGAATTTTCAATTTTGGTTTCTATTGTTTCCTGGCTATATTTGTTAAGATAACTCAAAATGAAAAACACGTTTTCATGGCCACTTTTTCTGCTCTATAATTCAGTGTGATTAAATATTGAATCTGACGTTTCGGCTTCTGGCGACCATCATCAACTTAATTTTTTAAATACGGACCTGATATTTTTTCAATTTAATTAAATCCTTTCATCACTCTTAAAACACTATATATCGCCACTTTGATATTTGCCGACGTTTCGTACAGAAAATTCCATCACCAGAATATTACATATTTATTTTACCATAATACGGCCCTGAACTACATTTTTAGGTAAGAAGGTAAAAAAAAAGAATAAACTTATTACATATTCGTAATCTTTTTATTGCAACTCATTGATATCTAACAGCGAAAATTACTTTATTAACCGAAAATTTCATGAATATTAGACATAAGATACAAAAAGGTAGACAACAAATCAGCTTACATAAACAATTTGTAATACTATCTTGATGCCCATATTAAATATAAACATAATTTAATCACTATTATAGGTGTTCAAAGAGATAACCTTCCGCCTCAATGCATTTTCTTGCTTTGCTTTGTATTTTTAATACAGCTCGATTAATTGTTCTCGCAGGAATGGCAGCAACTTCCCTTATCAAATTTTGTCGTAGTACTTAAAGGTCGTGAGGTGCATTTTTAAATAAACGGTTCTTAAGATATCCCCAAAGGAAATAATCTAGGGGACTAAGATCTGGGCTCCTAGCGGGCCATCTTGCAAAACCATTTATTAGGAAATATATGGTAAAGGAATTGAGCTACTTCCCTTCCATTGTGGGCAGGAGCTCCGTCTTGCTGCCACCATATTTCTTGAAATACTGCCAAAGGTTGATTATCTAGGGCGTCTAAGACATCATTCCTAATCAAATTTAGATATCGTTCGGAAGTTAAGGTCCCTTCGTAAACGAAAGGTCCAATAATTTTGTTCCTCCACATACCAATCCATACATTAAATGAAGTTCTCCCTTGAATTCGTACCTGCTGGTTAGTTTCTGTTAATAAAGTAATTTCCGCTGTTAGATATCAATGAGTTGCAATAAAACATTATGAATATGTAATAAGTTTATTCTTTTTTTTACCTTTTTACCTAAAAATGTAGTTCAGGGCCGTATTATGGTTAAATAAATATGCAATATTCTGGTGATGGAATTATCTGTACGAAACGTCAGCAAATATCAAAGTGGCGATATATAGTGTTTTAAGAGTGATGAAAGGATTTAATTAAATTGAAAAAATATCAGGTCCGTATTTAAAAAAATTAAGTTGATGATGGTCGCCAGAAGCCGAAACGTCAGATTCAATATTTAATCACACTGAATTATAGAGCAGAAAAAGTGGCCATGAAAACGTGTTTTTCATTTTGAGTTATCTTAACAAATATAGCCAGGAAACAATAGAAACCAAAATTGAAAATTCCGGTTTTTTTCGAATATCTTCGGAAGTACTCGGAATTTTTAAAACGCAAAAACGGCATTTTATTGAGCATCAAATTGCGCAACTTTGCCTCCATTTAACCGATCCTGCATCTCTTACGGTTTCCGAAATCCCAATGATGAGCGTCGAATTCGACAAAAAGTATGAAAGTAAACTTTCAATAAACACTACATAGCCTGAAACAACTCATAAACGTTTTAGCTTACTTGTTCAGAACTAAAATAACTTCTTGTAAGTTCCCTGCAGAGGATCGTTACTCTTACAGTATTGCGGGCAGGTATGGCCAAAATTTAAGAGATAATTTTAACACGAACGGAACATTTTACCCCACTCTCCCCTAAAATTTCAATTTTTAACAAAAATTGTTTAACGTTTGTATACAGGGTGATTCTTCACCAGTACGTGCATTAAAAACTTAAAAAAAATTATTAATATAGAAAATGTTGGTAAACATTTTTAGGTAAGAAGATAACCAATTATTTCAAAATAAAGCAAAAGAACGGAAGTTCTTAGGACAAATAACTACTAATAATACAAAACAATTTAGTAAACTATTTTTATATTAAAAATAATTTGGGGTACTTAATCTTTAAAGTAACTATAATTTTTTAAAAGTGTAACTCTCATGTTGTTTTTAACTATCTGAAGCTTTCCGGGTCCGCAGGATATAACATTGTTTAGCAGAAATAGTTGGTGCACCATTAATAACCGTACTTAAATAAAATGGACGCGAATTAACGAGTAATCCTCCTATTACATTGTTATTTTACTTTTGTTTTATATATCTAGCTGGAAGCCACCAAAGACTACACTATATTTCTTCACTATTACTATGTTTATATAAAACTTAAGTTATACACTAAAGCAATGACCTCATTTATGTAGCGTAAGAAATAAATTATGTTGTATAGTACAGTGTGGCACTTTATGGTTATTTGATTTTAAGGTTTGCTTATATCTTGTTGGTTTTAATGTTTTTCCTAAAAATGTGTTGTTCTACACTTACTTGCTGTTGTAAAGTAACAAGGTTATTCGGATATACGTTAAATTGAAAACAAACAAAAAAGAAAAAAGAAAAATGATTACCAAAGTAAACTGCAAGTCAGGTTTTCTATTATAAAGAACTATTACATACTATTTTCTCCGCTAAAAGAAAATTACTTAGCTCAAAAAGTTAAAACCTCGATTAGAATATTGTAGTAATTTCTAAAAATTGGTTTAAATTTTGGAATCAGAATCACAGAAAACTACAAGGTTATCCCATATTATGTTACATAAGGATGGAGAATACATCAGCTCGTAAAGGAAACAAATAGACTCTCCATGTAATTTTAAAAGCGCAAATTCGGTACCCTTTGAAAATAATACAAAAAAACATAAAAAAGGCCGCCTGCAATCGGACTATTTTATACAAAGGCGCCGCTATCCTTTACAGCGACGCGCCGATACACTATGGGATAGAAATCCATTATTTTGGCCAAAAAGCAACTTCTTTGAAATTTTAATGGCTCATGCTGTGTATTTCAAAGTAGATATTCCAAACTTACATGTACGCAAAATTATAAAAGGATATGACGACTTCTATTGGGGTAATAAGAAACTTGAAAATGTATTTTAGTAAACATAAATATACAACATTTAATCTACTTAGTTTATTATTAGCCTTAGTTTACTAAAAAAGTAAAAGAGTTTAAATAATAAGAGCTATTGTTGTGTGTCTGATGCAGTCTCGCGAAGTCTCGCTACTTTTGTCAAAGATTTTTTTTACCTTTTTCTTTATCAGTTTTTTGTACTTACAATTGCCTTCCTACTTTTTGCTACTTCTGAGTGTAAGGACAGATACAAGATTTTTTTATAATTTACAAGGTTTTCCATTTTAAAATTTAATATGTTTTGTCCTACACTGTATATCCTAAAAGATAAAAGCATTCTGATGAAAGATATGGATTCTACAAAATCTACCCAACAAAACAGTGTTTCTTTATTTATTTTATACGTTAAAAAATTAAAAAGTTGAAAGATGTATCTCTATTACGCTTCTAAGAATAATTTAAAATTATTTTTCAGATTTGGATGGTCATATTTCCGAAACTAATTGAGATAGACACATCAAATGTAGTATTTTTTAAAGCATTTTAAAAGATTTTTTTGGTGGTGATATAATATTTAGGGTATTCCATTTAAAAAATCATACCTATTGTCGTACCCTACGTATGTCATATGAGATAATAATCATCGGATTACTGGATTAGAATACTACCGAATTCACAACCAAGCAACCTGACATTTTAGTTTATTTTGTACCATAAAGAGCCACAATGTTAAGGGGGTGTAAATTTATAATAACATATAATAAGTTTTAGGTTTCCAAAAGCATTTGTAATAATTTATAATATTTTTTTTTCAATATTTTTCCGGTAAAAAGCACCTCATTTTAAAGTTAGATTGGTAAGTTTCAGAATTTTGACCAAAAAATGAATTTTCTATCCCATAGTGCGAGTGACCAGCTGCATCAACCGGCAAATCATAAAAGAAATATAGCAAAGGCGGCGCAGCGAGAGACAAGCATGCCGATTTATTTGCTTTAAACTTTTTTGTGATTTTTTTCTTATCAAAAAGTACCGAATTTACATTTTTAAACTTCAGGTCTCACCATATTTGCTATAAGCGAAACAGGGAGATACGGTATAAAAGCAGCATTTTAAGTGCCAGGTACACGAGGTGGTAGGTATACGTTTATTAAAAAAATATATACATTAATTATATGGGTCTTTTAGACTTTTCTATAAAAATATTTAAAATAAAAAAATCGTTGAAAGTAAAAATGTTATAAGGAGTTTAGGTTAAACATCCCTTTCGAATACTTTTTAACAGACTTCAAAGAGAAGGAGGTTTTCAATGCGTCTGTACATTAAATAAAATAAAGTCAAAAGATCAAATGTGTTCCAAACAAAAGTTTAGAAAAATACAGTGGCAGTGTCATTTTTGCTTAAAAAATATTTACCCTAAACCCCTTATGGATGACACTGATGGATATGTTTTCTTGTATGCCATAAACTGCTTCTTCTGATGCATAAGAGGCGTCCCCCAAATTATTAAAAAATATCTGTATAAGTAAAAAAATTACATTTATATTATAAAATACATTTTTTTAATGTTTAACACCCTGAAGTTCAAAAACTAAGAGGTTTGGGACAGGTGTTCTAATAATTTTCTTTTATTTTTCATGGTTGAATCACCCTTTAAAGTTTTTCGGTAAAGTTATTGGACACCCTGTATTTAACGCGTTAGCAAATAACTTTGAAGGTCAATAACTCCCCAACAAAAGTGCGATTGAAGCTTTTTAAATATGAAGTACTAACAATATTATGACTCGCTCTATCGCCGTATCAGTTACAACATGACCTTTTTGGACACCCGGTATAACGTTGGCAACATTAGTTATAAATAAATGTAATAAACTCGATACAATGTTTACCCCATCAGAAAGGCTTAAGAAATGTATTTCCTCCTATAAATAGATGTTCTGCATACAGAATTATGTTGAAGAACCTATTAAAATTGTTTTTCAATAGTACATACTTACTAAAGTAGAATAGGTACAAATTTAAGCAAACATCCTAAAATGTACATTATTTATTCAAAGTCTTAAGCAACAAACAAGTCATGATAAAATTTTAATTAGGTAAGCTTTACGGTCAATAAAGTTTCTGGAAAGAAAATTTTCATATTGAATTTAAGTTACATATATCGTTTGATGGTATTTTATAAAATACCTTTGTTGCTTGCAACAGTACGTGCTGTATTAGAATCGATATTAGGCGATATCAATATTAGTGTCGTATGGCTCCTTAATAACAGCAAAAAAACAATAATTAAATAACCAGCTAGAATACGGCTGCAATTAATTAAGTCCCCAAAAATGAAAAACTCCGGGTCCCCAATATTTAGTGCAAAAGAACCGAATGCGCCTGGCAAACGCCACGTTAGTTACTAAGTTATTTAAAATTAGTGTCTGCTGGTGATAATGCATGCATAGTTAATAAGATTGATTTAAAAATTTGCCTATCCTACGGTAACTTGTATTGATTGATCAACCGACGTACAGTCCTGATTTAACACCAATCAAAAATAGTTTTTGACAAGTGAACGCAGCTCGTCTTTTAATCATTATTAATCCAGTGGGACTTCCAGTTTTGCAACTTACCTAGTAGATTAAAAATATTGATTATGTTATCGCTTACTGACTAATTTCACACGAGTGTAAGAAAGTCATTTTCACACGAGTACTGTACACTATTTTTCCTACGACCACAAATTATTCACCAAAAAAAAATAAATTAAAGTTTGTCTGTTCAGAAAAAATAAAAAACAATTGAGAACTTTGCAACACCAGGGTGATATTTACTTTGCAACACTAGTGTGATATATACTTTTCCTCACTGCTATATTATACTGTTTTGACAATATTTTTACATCGAAAATCACCTACCTAGAAGCATTATATAACTTTTATCATTTTGGAATTTAAAAAGGCCCTCACTTAATAAAAATTGTATGGTTTTGTTAGGTAATAACGCTAATAGTTTAATACGGTTTTCTGCTATTATAAGGGTTTTTAAAAATTATCGATTCTTACATATTTTAGACACTCTTCTAAATAAAACGTAAGTGGTGCATATCCAAAATATTCCGTTTTTTTAAATATCAGTAAATAAACTTACAGGACCGGGGAGTGAAAAGGGGTGCTGGGTGGGGTAGAATTGGTAAAACGAGTTAATGAAACTGAACATCACATGTAAAAATAAGTAAAAATAACAGTTTTTCCTCATATTTTTAAGAAAAAATATTAAAAATATGAAAATTGTAAATGCATAACCTAAAGTCCTTAAAGTAAGGAAAAAACGACTACCAAACGTCAGTTACCATGCAAAACATGGAAAGCATTAGGCAACGTCGGAAGGGTCTGATTCTTTTTATGAATGGATAAAAGAAAGTGGATTCATAAAGTGTGTATTAGCCTCAGGTTTAAATAAGGGATTAAAAAAGATTTAACTAGTTGTTTGAGTACACGAAGACAGAGAGAAAGGAATTTGATCTATAGGAGTTTTTCTCTGGTGCTTTAGGTCGAACGGTCAAGCGGCAAGGTTGCCTCCATAAAATGCGTGCTCAAAGGTACCAGGGATATTTTTAATTTGATCTACTTACCTTACAACACTGTGCCACTAAGCGAGCAGTCAGTGAAAGTTGTTTATTGTGGTTATGTCTATTTTTGTTTATGTTTTTATTTTTTCGGAAATTTTATTATTACTCTTTTTAATATTAAATGAAAGCTTATACTGTGTAGTAACTTAACGTTAATAAGATAATTTTTGCTAATTTGGGTTCTACTGTTTAAGGTAAGTAAAAGTTTTTTTACTGTCACTACAACAAATATGTCACTTGCAAAACCAATAGCAGCTTTTAGAATGACATCATAATATATATCACACGAGTGTTGTAAAGTACTTTGCAACACTAGTGCTGTAAAGTACTTTGCAACACTAGTGTGATATAACGCATTTTCTATGCATGAAACCAGTGTGCTATTTTTCACAAGTGGTCGTAGGAAAAAATATTTTATTAAACTCCAAATCCCAACAAAGCCGCAAGGAATATCGAAATGTATTTGTCTTTTGTACGATAAATTATTTTGCCATACGAGCTTAGAAACATAAAATTTAAACTGTACCGGCGACTGTGACGGGTATGCAAAAAGTCTTATCTCCGAAAAATATACGTCGAATCCCGAGGACGGAAGTAAATTTAACTGAAAAACGAAGTGGGACACGAAAGCAATGAAAAGAAAATTGCTTTATATTTTTATCTTTTATCAGAAATTCAGTAAATTAGGTATATGAATGTTATTTTCGGGTTTAATAGTATTGGCGTCAGCTGGACAACTAAAGTAATACCCTTATCTTAATTCGGTTTAAATTACAGAAAGGCGAGAAAGAAAATATTTTACTACTTTTAAAACGGAAAAAGCTATAAAAGTAGTGTCTTTTGTACAATTATAAAAAGTTCTGAAACACGTCGATTTTTAGAGAGTAAATTTTTATCACCGTCAAAAAACCCTTACGGTTATTTGTACCATATTTTATTAAAAAATTAATTTTTCAATTCGCAGCTATTGGCTGAACCTTGGCACAAGCCGTCATAATGTTGGCTACATACGCGATATTTTTATTTCTGGTTTTTAAAGAAAAATGCCCTATGGGATTGCTTAGAATGTGATTTTACGTATACTAGCCCAATTTCAAAAACATATTTAAGAAAATAAATAAAATAATATTTTTCTCTTTTTCAAATGCATATGTACCTATTAAGGTAGGGCGGGGCTAGTTGTGCATAGAGGTAAGTTGGGCAATCAAAATATCTCAAAAACTATCGACCGCACGCGAAAGCATCAAATAGCGTAAAGAAGGGGTTGCGCGAGGGGAACTCATTCTGCGACCACTAGTGGTGATGCGGCAATCGAGAAAAGTATCCGTGCGCATTGTTTATTTTGTGATTAAAAAGTAAAATAATTGCAAGCCGGAAAATTTTATTTGTGATAGTTAAATGTATTCCGTTCTTAATCAGGTAAGTGTTAATCTTAAGTAAATTTATTGCAGTTTTATTATGTGTAAAGATTTTGGATATAATTCTAACCGGTTTTTTAATAAATTTATTTTTTCTTTAAAATTTCAGGTTGGGGTTAGTTGAGCTACAGTTGCCCAACTAACCCCAAGGTTTTAAGTATATATTTTTTTTATTTTTTAGGGCACGGACTTATAACAGGTAGACAACTAGAGTCTCCCCAAGATTAAAAAGAGGCTGCAACCCGAACTTTGTATAAGCAACGAGCTGACCTATCTAACTTCTAAATTTTCTCTGGAAATAGTTCGACCATACCCAAATACGTATATATACATATGTATATATATATATATATATATATATATATATATATATATATATATATATATATATATATATATATATATATATATATATATATATATGTATATATATATTTGCATAAATGCGACTACGACAAGTAGTCGTTTCTACCAGGTTATGTATTTATTTTCTTTAATTGTCATTTAGGAGCCTATATGCCCAAGAATTTAAAACTATATATATATGCTTAACTGAACAATTTCAAAACCACTATATTTTTTCTTACTAAGTGGTATACGGTTTTCAGTAATATCAAAGACAATTGTAGTTTCACTATAGACTCCCAGAACAGTGCTAATTTTTTGGCATCAGTTAGGACGCTGGCTATGTTGAATTTATGAAGCGGCAAATTATACGTACTGTTTACGTGTGTACTTGATGGATACCCGCTTCATAAATTCCACGAAGCGAGCGTCCAAGCTGAAGAGCAAAAATTTAGCATTGTTTTGGGTGTCTATAGTGAAACTAAAATTGTCTTTGGTAATATGAAGTTCTTGGTACTATTGTTGCATGGTGACCAAGAGTAACCCTTATAAAACACCTTAAATCACTTAAAGGCTATTTTTTATTAGCGTTTTTAAACACGTACTTAAACAAAACAATCCTCTTATTTCGTCTCTGGCGTACCATAAAACCTGTAACGCGTGGCGTAGTCGTCGAGTTGAATATTCTTTGATACAATAAATCATTGTTCACAAAAGGGTTTATTTGGTTTATCATTTTTTGTGTACTTGGCGGCATCGCTTTCAGAATGAAATAAATATGGATCTAACTATACACAACTAATTTTTCAATTCGCAGCTATTGGCTGAACCTTGGCACAAGTCGTTTTTAATTGATTCGCGGCTTACCTATCTAACTACAGTAGATAAAGCGGCGAGGTAGGTATGATAAAAGGTTTTTTGTAATAAAAACGAGTGGCAGTATTTTGTTTAAATTTTTATAATTTCTTGTATTTAATGCCAACGACTTTATATGAAGAAGAACTTTTATAAAATGGGTAATAATATTTAAGGAAAAAATTTATTTTATACCTTTGACAGATTGGGCCTCTTAAACTCTTGCTAAAATACCCATACTATAACCTCAGTACATACGATATAAATTCGTGTAAGAAGGAAACTACCTCGGAAACAACACATTTACTTGTATAAAAATTTTGTGGGCATTTAATCATACTTTTTATTACTGGTATTGCGTGAACCTAAAATGCTAGCCACGAATACTTTGACGGTGTTTTATGAGAAAATATTAAAGTATTTTGCAACCCTTCGTGCAACCCACAATTTCTTAAATTAGAGAAGTTTAGTAACAAATATTAGTATGTAGTAGGATTTGTCTTTGTTATTGACTCGTGTTAAAATCGTATAGGTCGATATACAGGGTGTCCTAACTCTGAAATGAGGCCCACCTTACATCATATGGTATACTTTGATAAGGTCGGGGCCCCTCTTTTCCTAGTTGGAAAAATTTTGACAAGCAAAAATAACAGGTCTTCACCCTTCAAATGGGGCCCTCTTTCAACTTTAAATGATATACTTTATTAAGATTGGGGCCCCCCTTTTGTGTTTTGGTACTAAGAAATCAAAGAAAAAAACCCTGAAAAATATATATATTTTTTAATTCCATACCTACTATGTTTTGTAACAACAACAACGTATTTATCCGTTTTTTTTGGCAAAACAGGGCGCGGTTTATTACAACAGCTCGTTCGACTATCTATTATTATTTGTTGTAGTCCCTCCTTAAGTTGTCTTTGATTTTAATGACAATAGATAATAAAATCGAAAAATAAGGGGTCCAGGAGATAAACAAGGATCGTCACAAAAACAACTTTTTGAAGTATGATGCTTTTAATATTTATTTTTCAATAGTAGGCAATGGAAACTTCGAGTTTTATTCGGGACTCATATCGACAATATTCATTTTATTTGGCTGATATTTTGGGCAATAAAAGTATAACGATGTAATGTCTGAACCATCTATAATTCATTCTAAAAGCAATGCCGCCAAGTGCACAAAAATGATTAAGTAAACAAACCTTTTGAAAGCCCATAGCCTTTGACTGAGCCTAATAAAAAAAAACATTGCTAAAACACCTATCACGTACTTAGAAAACATCAACTTATTTCTTCTCTGTCCTTCTACAAAAGCTGACCCGTGTCATAAAGAATTATAAACTTGTCAGGTGTATTATTTATAGATGCAATAAATCATTGTTCATAAAAGGGTTTGTTTACATTAAATACTCTGCGGCAACCCTTTCAGAATGAATAAAATCTGATCCCAGCTATACCATCAGAGTGGGTTAATAATCTCGATTTTGATAAAAATTTACATTTTTTGTTTAATTTTTGTAGCCTTTCAATTTTCTATTTACCGTAATTTTTGGCGCAAACTCTCTAATACACCACACTGACTGTTACCTCTATAAAATATAAAGGTGCCTGAACATAGTGCTGCTTATGCTTATTATAGTCCTAATCTTTAGCTAAGTCTTTAACTCAGTAATAAAGTTTGGGAGCTATAGAGAACACGTAGAATTAGCACGACAAAGTGCCTACCTGTAAGTAAGTAGGTAGGTAAATTAATTTGAATTGTAGAGTTTACCACAAAATAACTATATTTTATTGGAAGTCAACGAAAAGTAACGGCTATGCCTTCTAAAACATTATAAAAATGCCTCAAACAATGCAATAAGCCCAAACTATAGTTGAAGTTTTGCATAGAACAAAGTGGCATTCGAGGGGTAAACCACTGAGGAATTGTGGTGGGGCCAGAGATAATTTATTCTGAGAGCAATGCCGCAAAGTAGGCAATAAATCATAATGTAAAGTAACCATTTTGTAAACAATAATTTATTGCAGCAAAAATATTAAACCCGACGAGTTTCTGGTTCCCTACGCCACACGCCACAGGTTTTATGGCAGGAAAGAGACGAAATAAGAGGATGTTTTTTAGGTACGTGATACATGTTTTAGCAATGTTTTTTTATTTATTTAAAAAATATGTAATAGGCTTTGTCAGAGACTATGTGCTTTTGAAAAGGTTTTTTACTTTTTCATTTTTTGTGTACATTGCGGACTGCTTTCAGAATTAATTTTATATGGCTCAAACAATACAAGCAGATGGAATTGTGTGTAATTATATGTAATTCTACTCTTAATTTCACCTCGTTTCTTGCATTTCTTTAAAGTGAAATTCTTTTTTGCTCTTCAATTTTTTTATGACAAAAAAATACAAAAAAGGCGAAAAAGAGGCCTTTGATTCTCCACTTCATATCATCAATTTATAAATTAAAGTGGAAGTGTCATGGAATTTTGTGGAATTGTGATAGAATTATATGAAAGCTTATAAAAAGAACACTTATATGTTTTAAAATAAAATAAACATAATAAAAACTATTATAAAGACTTATGCCTGTAATAGAAAATTTGATGGGGAATATCTGACAAAAATATTTAGTAATTGTAATAATAAATTCAGATATGCCCATCAAATCAGCGGTATATTCAGGGGAGGGTCCCGGCGGAGATAATCCCCCAGAGCAAAAAATCCCCGCCAGAGAAATTTGGGATACCAAACGAAATTTGGCAGTCAAACCATAGGTATGAATGTATTCTCAAAGTACCCATAACTTGTTTGTTTGGCATTTAAAAGTTACGACCTTTTTTTTGCTCTTTAACAGTTTTTGCATTTTTTTTTTGGTACTTTAGGATCCCCGGGAATCTTAAACTCCTCCTGGAAACCATTTCTGAATTCACAAACTGCATCAAATAATTAAAAATTAAAAATATCTCCAATCTAAAATCTGTCTATGTCCAGATTTTTCCCAAAGTAACCATAGCAAATTCAATTAGACATTATAAATTTTTAATCCCTAGTTTTTGTTTATTTACTTTTAAGCCAGCTGTTTTCTAAAAAATACGAGAAATATATACCTAGAATATGTCTGGAGGTTCATGTAAAGAATTTAATTAGTAATTTAATAAATTTGAATTTAAACCTAAAACTATTAAAACATTTCTTACCTGCTAATGTTGTTTGAAACAGCAAAACTACTAATACAAATTGAAATCCTAAAATGAAACACTTTCTTCGTTGTTTCCGCTCGTTTTCTTCCATCTTAATAAAAGGTGTTCCACAAGAGTTACCCTGTTTACATTTGATCATGCCGAAGGTCAAACTCTTCAGCATAAGTTTTTAACGAAATTAACCACATATTACACTAAAAAGTTTTTGAAATTCACTTGATCTCACAGATTCCACTTAAAACAGGTATTACACAAGCACCGCACGCAGACTGAAAAAGTTTTACAAAGACACCTGTGGATGCGTTTACATGCTTTTCAACTGTAAAAAAGTTTTTCATTTAAGAAAAATCACTTTAGACATAACTACTATTGCACAAAATGTCACAAAACTGTTTTGAAGAAGCGAAAACTGGTTATTTAGATGTTGTCATCTCGAAAAATGTCGTTATTTACGACCACGGACAGTTAGAGCGACCGCTTCGCCTTCACACACGTCGCGTAAAATGCAACTTAATGAAGTGCATGTTTGTTCTCTTCGAAAAGTTTGACGCGCATGCTTGACAGGTAGGAAGGCGAATGACCAATGAGGTATTTGTAGAGCGTGTGTCGCGCTCTTACGGACAGGTAAAGAACTAAATTTAAAATGACAACATAACAACGTGCGAAGCACGTGGTGTTTGAATTTAAATGCAGGGGCGTTGCGTGTTCCGTTACGTCAGTGCTCAATTAATGCTTATAATGAAAAAGACAGCTATTAACATAAAGGGTGTTATTGTATTTGACAAAACTACAAAGTGTTATTCACTTTTAAGAAAAAAGTTTTTACAATCTTAGCTTCTAAACATAGGTATAGCACTAATTTATCTCAAAATGTATCTTTATATAGGGGTTTGTGTTTATTAATTATTGATTAAATTCTATAAATTGTTTTAAAGGTAATTTTTTAGACAGATGCGGCAACTGCGATTTTGATAAAATTTAGTATACGGGGGTTTTTGGGGCGCCGATTACGAATCTGAAAGAATTCTTGATATTTACTTTTTAAAACCCCGTTTTTCTAAGTATTTTACATTTTACGGTTTAAATTAAAAAAATATATATATTTTTCAACACCCCGTCGTAGTTCAAAAACCAAGACGTTTAGGACATAGGTATGTTTATATGAAGTTTTTTCTTTTTTTTTTGTTTTAGAATCGTTTTGTTAAGTTTGTCAGTTGAGTTACTGGACACCCTGTATGTATGTAGGTAATTTGATTGAAATTGATAAAAACTTTTATGTCTATTGGTGCCTAAACGGTGAGGTATATCGACTAATAAAGAGTACCTTTAAATTTTTGATTGTCTATAAAATGGCGCCCCAGCTTTGCGATTTCTGTCAAAATAAATAAGTTATGATGTAAATAAATTTTAAGTTTTAGGTAAACTGCCCTCTGGTGGTATTTAAAAAAGTACTTTTGTCTTAAAATATTAGAATCTGCAAAGCTCGATTTGTGTGCCAAATATCAACTGGATTGGTTAAAAATAAATGCATAATGGCGAAAAATAAAATTTTGCTTGAGCACCGAAAAAAAAAAGAAAATCTCTGTGAAAATGAATTACCCTAATACTTATACATGGTGTCCCAACTCTATTTAAACATGAAATAACTTCACCCCTGTACGAGATACAAAAAGAAACCTAGAATAAAAAACGTGTTTGATGGATACCCTCTTTTTATTTGACAGTACTTTTTAAGATACAAGGTGTCGTAAAAACTGAATTTTCAATGTCAAGTAGTTTTTTTAATGAAACACCCTGTATATTTTGACTATTTATTGAATTTAATATCAAAAATATTATATAACACTCTATTAGTCAATTATTTCTGGTTTCTTGAGGTATCAACATGTTGAAGTCCTCATTAACGGTAAAATATTTTGATTTAAACAAAATATTATTTGGCTTTTCTCCAGAATAAAATTAAGAAGTTTATTTAACATTTTAAGAAAACTAATAAGCTAATGAACCTTTGTTTGTAGATTGTAACCTTTGTATTGTAAGTAACTAAAAAATAAATATTTCATTATTTTATTTCTTTTAAAGTAATCATAACTTTTATTATATTGTGTAAGAGCAGAATAGTTCTTCATAACATGTAAGTTTTAATTTTCTGAAAATGTTAAATGAACTTCTTAATTTTATTCTGGAGAAAACCAAATATTTTTTTTAAATTTAATCTCCCAGAAAACAAATAAAGCAGAAAATATTTTGGTTTATATATTTTTTAATAATTGTGTCACTGCCAGAATGACAAATAATATAACATATAATATTTATTGTAAAAACTACAAATGGGTAGATCAGCTCGTTAGTTTATTTTAGATATTTACTTACTTGGTCTAAAAACTAGCAATACGTCAATTCCTTGCTGGTTTTTAGGGAAAGTAAGTAAATGTGTATCCAAAATTAACTAACTTATGATCTATTAGTAGTTCTTACGATGGAATGTAATTATTTCAGATTATTTGTCACTCTGACAGTGACAGAATTAGTTTAAAATAATTAGAAAGAATATTTTTTTCTTACTTTACTTTTTAGGGTAATGATTTGATATCCTGTTGATCACCTTAAAAACCACAAATAATTGGTGGATATTGTATTATACATTTTTGATTAGAACTTCTCAGAGTTAAAAATTATCTAAATATACAAGGTGTTCTATTTAAAAAACCTTACTTGACAGTGAAATTGTTTTTAGGACACCATATATGTTTACAAATATTGTCAATAAAATGAGGAGGTCCTGAGTTTCTTTTAAGTGCAAAGTTATTTTGTGTATAAAGTTGGAACAACCTGTATAGTGTGATCCATTAATTGTGCAACAAATGAAAAACTTTTTGTCATTTCTTAAAAAAAAATGTTTTCTTCATAAAAGTTTGTACATGGTCTCAAGCTGTTTTGCCAGTGGCTAGTTTCATTAAAATTTAAAGGATATACAGATAAGGTAAAAAAACACTAAAAACCACTTAAAAGTAAACTACCGTTATTTCTCAAAATACAGCAAAATCTTCAATAGAAAATTTATGTCATAAAACCAAGTCATGCCATCCTATTAAAATTTAAACATTTGGAAGGACCCTAAAATGTCTCAAAAATGCATACAAATACAAGTTTTCCATTTGTTGCCCAAATAATGAACCACACTGCAGAGGCGCATTTACATATTTGCCGCCCGTAGGCTATTATTTTTCGCCGCCCCTATTTTAATCCTTTTTCCTTGAAAAATAATTTTGAAGACAAAAAAAAGTCCTCATTTGCCTTTCTACGTACAAAATTAAATTGCCCTAGGCTTCAGCCTACTCAGCCTTCTGGTCAATGCGCCATTGCCACACTGTATATCTTTGGGATGCCAATAAATTTTATTTCATCTGTCGAAACTTTTAATAATAAATAGTTCGAAGCATCATTTAGTAAAAACCACTTTGTAACCATATTATTTTTTATTTTATTAACAGTACGCTTTATTCAATAAAAATAGAAAAGTCTTATAGTAAAAACTTTATTAAATAACTTTACATTAGAAGAAGAATCCTAAGATTTTTCCTCCCAGATGTTTTCGCCTAGCTTCTTCATGATCCATAATGCCACCACTAGTTGTGAGTACGACATATCTGTAAAGAATAAAATAAATTAATTAGTATTATTAGTAGCTGTAGCTTCAATAAAAGAAATAAAGGTACTGTTATGGACAAACTGCAATCACCATAAAAAGGTTGCACATGAAAAAAAAAGTTTGGAATTAAAAACTCTTAATATTTTTACCATTAAAATCGAAAAGTTAAATTAAAACATTAAAAATGTTTACCTGGCATATTATCTAAACAAGTTAATTTAAAAAGTGTTTACAATTAAATCAGTTATTTCAGAAACCAGCCAACTGACATTTTTGGCGAAAATGAGATTTACACTACAGTGATTTTTAATTGTATTATGTAAACTCACATTTTTGTGTAAAAATCAGGCATCTATCATGCGCCTGTGTGTTTAATTTTATGAGAAAAATTGTGTTTAGTGCAGAAACCAAGCGACGGTTTATAATGTGTTTGTAAACTAAACTTTATGGTCGTGCTTTGGTAACCCTAAATGTTAACTTTGCCAAACATGTCTTGTTGTAACAAGCACACCGAAATATTCCTTAAAGTCAGTAAAAAGACCATTTTAGTGACCAGAGATAAGAGGTGGTAAAGTATTAAAAAACATATAAATTTTTTTACCATTGTGTATCTGTTAAGAAGTTTATGATCTAGGTTTATTTCTTTTTGAAAACACCCAAGGATTTACACTCTTAGAGATAAACACTGAATTCTAAAACACCCTGTATAGGTTAGACCTGACCATACAGGAAATAATTTTTTCAAATTTGGATATCTCAAAAACTCTCTTTTAGTTTTCGCTATACCCTGCACGGTCAACAAAAAAGCGCAACCCCATACAAAATAAACAATCATTATTATAAAACATTGACATAAGTAATCTGCAAACAATTATTCTGATCTATGAATTTTCAAATATAGAGATTATTTACTTTTTGAAAGATCCAGCAATATCCAACATGCCACAAAGAATATTTTAGGTTTTGTATTCTTTTATCTATTAAGTTAGTACAAGTAATTCATGTGTTATTTAATATCTTTATTTGTTCTTCCGTTTTTATTATAGTGTGTCTACGTAAGTTGGCATCATATGGAAAACTTCTGCATAGTCTAAAACCTAAAGAGCAACCATCAAATTTCAAATTGTATCAATCATCTACAAGGTTCGGCCAAAAATATAATTTTTGCTTAAGAGTAAAGTATCTGTATTTTCGCTAATATCAAAAATTGTTAAAAAGAAAAGATGTTAAGAATTAAAAATAAGTTCCAAATATGCAATTTTGTTTATTTTCAAAAAAAAAAAAAAGTAATTGATTATTTTTTCCTGCAATAATGCCGAAAATTTAGGTTTCTACATAAGTGCACTACATTCCATGATTATAAATATCATAGGACAGTTATAAATAAACTTTTTCAATTTATAGTTATCAAAACAAGAATAATGTACACTGCACTAATGTCCCAACTTAAATTTTCTCGATTTTCACATAAAAAAAATCAGAACAATTTTTTTTTAAATGAACAACATTGCATATTTTAAAGTAATTTTTAACTCTAAACATCTTCTATTTATAACAATTCGTGATTTTAACAAAAATACAGGTACTTTACACTTAAGCAAAAATTACATTTTTGGCGAAACCTCGTAGATGACTGACACAATTTAATATCTAATGAATGTATTTTAGTTATTGGACCATGCAGAACTTTTTGTAAAAATAACTTTTTTCGTAAAATTAATAATAAAATAGTTTCCCATATGATGCCAACTTACGTACACACACTGTATGATTATTTCCATTTGTTGGTGACATTTGACAATCTGTGTATTCTGTATTTAATGTTAAGTTATCTATTGGTCTTAAGTTTTTTTATATTTGTTATTTTATCTGACCTGCATAACTCAATTGTAATATTTATTGATATAAATTAATAAACTGAACTATACTAAGTAAATCTATTTAAAGCTCTTAATTTTATGGGTTTTAGGACTGCAGTCTATGTCTAATATCCTACAAAAGATAAAAGTCTAAAATGTAAATAGTACAGCAATGTAAGAGCATTATCTCCAAAGTTGACATAGTTCTCTCATGTAATTGAAAAACCCAAAAGGTCAAGTCACCTGTCAAGTTTTTTTAATAATTTGCCTAATAACTTCTGTTTTTTATATGTTCTTTATTTTTTCTAGCTACCAAACAAGAGAAGTTAATTGCATGGGAGAGTTTTCTCTTATTTGATAATTAGGTCAGAGCAATAAAAATTAAAATTAAAAAGCACCTAGTTTTTAATACTAGGTACTTGCTGCTTTCCAAAAACTACAGTTATTCCCCTTCCATATATTATGTAAATTGTACCAATTAAGATTACGGGAAAAAAATACTTTTTCTTGTTTCTAGTTTGACCTCTCAATTTTATTTAGATACGACTTTCATGTTATGTTTATTTTTATTCCTTAAGTTAATAATAACCCATATATTTTAATCTGACATTAAATTGGGCATAACAAATAAAATAAACAAAAACAAGGTAAAAGTGCCGAATAGGGTTTTCTGCCGTTTTCATGATTTTATAAAAATAAATGATACTCACTGATTTTAGACCCTTTTCTTAATAAAACACCAGTAGCGCTAATCCAAATTATCCAGTTTTTAATTAATTATAACTTAACAAACTTCCAGGACCGGGATGTGAATAGGGATTCTGGGCAGGGTAAAATAAGTAAAATGAGTTAATATTTGTCAAAATCACGTCCGAAATTAAGTAAAATCTTTTTTTTATGAATATTTTTGTTAAAAATGGAGAAATTTAACAGAAAATTAAAATGTATGTTTTATAATCTCAAACTAGCAAACAAGGTTAAAGAAACATTATTTATTGAAAGTCAAATATGAAGAACATTTGGCAACATCAAAAATATGTCAAAGGGATATAAATTTTTTTAATTCCTTAAAATTTAAAAAAAAAGAGACTTGAGTAACAAGAACTAACCTGACCGTGACTTCGGTCACGTTGAATTTTATTTTAAAAATCCTCTACATATAGAACTCGGATGCGTAAAGTTGCCGATGTTGCCAAATGTTCAAATTAAAAGTGACAAACTTTCGAAAAATCTAAATTTTTGTTTTTTTACAAAAAATACAAAACATTTTATAACAGCGCCATTATATTATGACGAAGAACAAATAGAAGATAACGTGTAAGCCAAAATATTTTTAAAAATAATAAAAACAGCAGAAAACCCTATACGGCATAATTACCAAATACAATATTAGACCAATTAGGTAAGCTTGTAAAACAACAATTTTGTAAACTTAGTTATATAAGGGCATTTACTTTAAAGCTCAGAAATGGGAAAGTAGTTTTTGGAGTAGTATGTCTTCTAATTTCACGTCACTACACTTCACTTTACACTAGCCTGAAAAAAGAACCTAAACAAAATTATTTTTACTTACCCAAACTGCCTAGATGGCAATAAGTTATTTGTCCATTTTTCAATATGTGTGATTGGTACGTCAAATCGGGGTGAAATAACACCACATTTATTTAATCTACCAGTTAGATTTACAACTATTTTGCCACTTCTGTGGTCGTCAACTATTTCAAACTCCCCAATGTATCCATGTTTCATCATTACAGTAAGAAACTTAACAATAACTTTGGAGCAGGGACGGATAAGGACCTGCCTCTTTCCCCTTTTTTCTGCATTGTTTATGGATTTAAGGGCATCACTTAGTACATTCATTCGCACCATGGCTAAAAAGAAAACAAAACTGCTTAAGTTACACAAATAATAAACAAAAATAGGTATTCACTGTAAATACAGGTTTACATTATTCTTAATAATACATTTTATACCTAAAATTCACAAGAACAAGTATATTTTAACAAACACGAAGTAGTGTTGTCAACAATATTTTAGGTTATAAAAAGTTGTCAAACTTTAAACCTATTTTTTGAAGTTTTCTAAGAAAAAACTATAAAAATATATACATTAGCAAATGGAGCAGTCTTTCCTGAACATTTTTTACTTAAATAAAATTTAGGATGATACATATTTATTATGATTACCTGCGATTTATTTTGGGTTCGCCAAAAAATCCTTCACTTTCTTAAGACAGCCGTAAAAGGAGTTGGTTCCATAAACTGCCGAGGGGTCGCTGGCGCGAGAAAGAAGTGATGCCAACCTACGAGCTTGTTTGACTTTTGCTATACTTCAAGCGCATACCTACTAGAAGCAGTTTTGCCTTGCGAGAAATTGCGTAAAGCCGGCTGTCTAGGAGAGCGGTTTTCCGCTGGCGGATGATAATTCAGCGTTGTGATTGGTTAGTGCAAATTTAAAATGCTTTTCCCGCCAATCACAACGCTGAATTATAATCCGCGAACGGAAAACCGCTCAGGCAGGAAAAGGTATATCAGCAAGGGCGGCCAACTTGTTTAGGCCCAAGATCGACTTTTCACTGACGACACCCAGTACGATCTATCAATTCCAATTACATATTTGCGATTGAAAAATGATACAAGATGATGTGTGCAGTAGTTGGTAATAACGTTGTACAGTGTATTCTACGTATTTATATTTTTGCCTTGCCACGATCGACTGAACTAAAAGTCGCGATCGACCGGTTGGCCACCCATAGAGATTACAGTAAAAAGCACAGGGACGTGTAATTTGCAAAACTGCCACATTGGGGGCAGGGCTGTTCCTGGCAGGGGTGCAGCAGGTGAAGTCGCAAGGGGCGACAAAAATTAGAGGGCGGCATTTTGCCAAATAAAGGGCGTTTTTAAACAGTTTGCGGCTTGCCCAAGTGTATGGTATTAGATCTGGTGTAAACCAGTGTATACCATTTCTGAGTAACAAGGTGTGGTTATGCTTAGGGTAACAAACACCTCGTTTATATTCAGGCAACCGGGTTGCTTGCTTGTTCTAGATATTGGCGTCGAAGATCTACAGATCCCTATATACTACCAGTACATTTCACACATTCCAGTTTATCCAGGAGTCATATCATATTAAACAAAACGACCTGTAAATTTGTCTAAAAATGGATTCTACAGGCAATTCTAAGCAAATACATGTAGCACACGCGCTATCCTAAAATGTTTTTGAGAAATTGTCTTTCGAAATTGTCATATTAGTCGCCATTTTAATCGATTTCTTAAAAAACAAAATGGTAGAAAAAAATTAATTCGATTTTTAAACTTATTTAATAAAGCTAAACACCGTAAAAATGCAATTTCTGGTTTTACCGGAAGTGCCACAGAAACTGACTTTCGGATGTAAAGAACTTTAAAAATTTAAATGAAATGCACTACTTTAAGCCTCTTTAGATTAAACACATAAGTACTATTTTTTTTTGTTAATTATATCTCTAATCCTAATAGTTTTTAAGATATCAGTGGAAAAACGCTAAAAAATATGAATTCTTTGCTACTTTCAAGGCAACAAATTCTTTTCAAATCTTTATGGAAAGAAAATAAATTAATTTTTTCCACTGTCCATTTCTGTCGCAATGAGAAAAAAAATTGGTAACAATTGGGGTATAAAATGCTTGTATATTTTAATATAAGTTAGATGAAACTATATCTTACATTCTTAATAAACTATTTTGTACAACTTGCTATGCGTATGGAAAGCTAAAAAACTAAAATCCTTGAAATAATAAAAAAACAAATATGAAAGCTAATCAAAAAAACTCGAATCTACAAACACAATAAAAAAATCAAAAGCACCACCATAAGAGTCAAGGCCGTGGGTTTTATTATTTATTTTTTAAATCTAAAATAGTAAGACATGAAACCCACACTAAATGTATATCGGATGCTATTGGCCTCAAAAGGAAAATTTTGGTTAAGAAATTATTTATTTTAAAATTTGCAAAAAGTTAGTTTTTTGGTCTGCCTCTACCCCCAGAAAGAATCCAATGTTTAAAAGAGAATCCCATGTAGGATTCGCTTTCTTACTTGAAATTTTTCTGGGGAAAGCAAACCAAAAATTAGCTTTTTTCGCAAATTCCAAAATAAAAAGTTTTAAGTATTTTCTTACAACGGTATAAAACTATAAGAAGTGATTTTTTTGTCATTTTATTAAAAAAAGTAAAATAATAAGTCCGGCCTTGCTTTATTTGTAAGATACAAGAACTGATCTCAATGGATTGCCAATGTTATTACCTGGGCGAAACAAAAATTACATTTCATGGGCGAAAAACGGGTTTGTGCGCAAGCAAATCGAGGGTGAGCGCGCCTGGCGCCAAACAGACTATCCGCATTATCGAAAAGAACTTGTCGACGGCGTCCTGGTTTTCCATTCGAAGTACGGTAGCTAATGAGCGTCACGGTCAGACCGCGGACGGAGGGCACGGAGTGCCGGTGTTTGTATTTTGCCACGACTTTTAAGTGCGCATGTTCGTCCACCCTCCATTTGTTTACTGCGCGACGTCGTAAAAACCCCAAAAATGCTTCTTGCCACTGCGGATCTAAATGTAGGTTAGCTATGGATACAAGGCGGTAAAGTTATTTTAGCAGTATCTTAAAAACCCTTAAACTAATTTGTTTAAAATTTTAAGATATTAAGGTGTTGGTAAATCTCTACCTAGATTAAGGTTATTGTTTATTTATTATTATCTAGTGGCTTCTCAGTGGACATTACAGTCAAAATTACTAAGAAAAAAAGAACACAACTGACGTTTTATGAAGTTTTTGTATTTTTTACCGATTAAGCAATTAAAAGTGGCTTTTTAGTCTTGCATTTTCTTCGTATCTAGCTTGGTTTTCGAAAAAAAGCCACTTTTATTTGAAAAAGAACTAGTAGACAACATGACATAAAAACAGGGAAGCATTATCCATAAGGCAGAGTAAGCAACTGTCTAGGGACCCCGCATTGGATAGGAGCCCCGCGCAACCTCAAAAAATTTAAAAATTGACATGTTTCAACTTTTTTATAAAATGACATAAAAACATCACCTCCTACATTTTCTTACCGTTTCCCTGTATATTTGGTGTAGATCCCAAGTCGCACTTTTTAAATTAGAAAAATATATTGAAAAACCCTTTGTATGGCCTTAGTGAAGAGTTGAAAAAAGTTATGTTGATATTATTACTGTATATTACAATAAAATATAGAATATCTGCAAACTACATATAGGTATTGCTTCCTCCATTTTTTTATCTGACTTTATCACTGGTATGAAGTACTTTGGCTACAAGAAGTCCTAAGGCAGTAACCGCAGCTAAGCTTAGCCCTGCCTTCCACCATACTGTTGGATCAGTCGTTATTACACCAAACTCCCTAAAATTCCTAAAAGTTAACATAAATTAGATTATTTCTTTGTGTAGAAAAGAAAAGTACATATAGCGTCATGCATAATATACATATTATAGGCATTACATTTAGGAACAAGTATAAGTTTGTAAGTTAAAAGTTTGAATAAAATAAATATAATCCAGAAACAGAGAGCTATAAATTCCACTTTTAAGACTTTGAAAACTATTAGAAATAAAGATCCGAAGGGTCAATAATTTGTTTTACATGTCCAACATTTAATAACTTGCTAATGCGGAGGGGTCAAATAAAAGAATAGAGTATCGTTACCGCCCGATCGAAGGTCAAGTTTTGGCCGAAGCCCAATGTTTGGTTTTCGCCGCAATTTTCGATTGTTGCAAATTAAATTTTGGAGAGTTTTAACCTAGAACTCTTACTCCTCCGGAGGACAGAGGCTAGTCAATCGGTATATTCTCCTTAATACTGACCAAATCTATAAAATTTTAAAATTATTGGCGCAAAATTTTGTATTATTTAAATACAGGGTGTATCTAAAAGACCTGTACAGAATGCTACCAGAAATTCCTTGTACCAAAATACAACCATCTAACGCAATTTCTCTTAGTTAGTCCCTTGGAATATTGTTCTCATATCTGGGGCATGGCGTCCCCCACAACCCTAAGCATTCCTGATTCTATTCAAAGAAGACCTATTCGTCTCATTAATGATCCTTTACTTACAGAAAGGCTTCCTCTCTTGCCCATCGTCGGGCTGTGGGGGATTTATCGCTTTTTTATAGGTACTTCCATGGCTTCTGCTCTGAAGAATTGTCCCGTATAGTTCCACCACTCACGGTTTCCAACAGAGAGACTCGTGGTTCCGCGCGTATGCATCCCTATACGGTCCAATTGGACAGGCCCAAAACTTCCCACTTTGTTCGTTTTTTAACCCGATTGTGAAACCTGCTGCCCGCGGAGGTTTTTCCTTCCCCCTCCAAATCTTCAAGTGTTTAAGTCCCGTGTGAACAAACTCCCTCTAACATCGCTTAAGACACCCACGGTACGTTAGTATTTAGGCTTTTAGCCTTCGTGGTTTGTCCAAAGATAAAAAAAGTTGATCGTTTGGATGATCAACAACACACAGCACAATCAATGTCGAAATTTGTATTTTATTTTAGTTATTTTTAAATATTTAATTTATTATAAGAATTTTTTCACAAAATTCAGTATTGAAAAGTTTTTTAGAGTAGTGCACTAAAATATCGTAAAATTGTAAAATTTTTGTCGTAAAATATAGAGAGAGCTACCTGCAGTCCTTTGCTAGGTTTAAAGTTTATTAACTTTTATCCAACACTTACATATAAAATCTACATAATTGATCAGATTTTGAGGATATAAAGTGTACTATAAGTCACGAGTGAGCTAAAGTACCCTTTAGCTCACTAGTGAATTATAGACTAACAAAATGCATTACAACCAAACAAGCTTGCTTTCCAAAAATACAAAATTTTGTTGCTGGTGTTGACAATGACAAGTAACAAATAATGGATGACGTTTTCAAATTATTTTCGATATTAAAAACGATTTATACGAAAGTGTTGGATAAAATTTTGTATTAGACACGTGAGTTATTACATATAAGTCACTTAAGAAAATTACCTCTCTCGCCCTTCGGGCTCGAGAGTTAAACTTTTCTTGCGTAACTTATATGTAATATAACTCACTTATCTAATAAATAACTATTTTTGCTTCGGTATACTATAATTTTACTAGAGAAAAACTCTCTTCAATTCACTCATATTTTTTGCACAAAAAAGGTATACTTGATAAATATCGCTACAAGCAACCATATTAAAATAAATCTGATTAATCATTTTATTTCATACAAAAGATTCCCATTGCATTTCTTCGCGCTTTATCTAGGCCACCTGATGTGTCCAAAAGTCTGTACAAAATTCTACCACAAATTCTTTGGGCCAAAATACAGCGATCCAATGCAATTTAAAAGGTTGCTAGTTTACAAAATATAGGCTACAAATTTTCCATTTATTTTTTACTTGGACACTCTGTATCTCGCAGACGATCAACTTTTCAACTAAAGCAAATTGAGTTAAATTGTTGTCTTTTGGCATAAGAAAATTTTGTACCAATTTGTACAGACCTTGAAGAGAAACCCGGGCATCCTAAAAAAAACTTAAAAGAATGTGAAGGGATTTTTTTATGTGAAATAAAACGTTTAATCTAAAATATTTCCGAAACGGTTGCTCGTAGCGATATTTATGTATTTTTTTATTATTATATTTTATTTATTTTTTTATAAGCATTTTTTTGCAAAAGATAGGGGGAATAAAAATTATCTTCTAGAATCATAATATACTGAGGCAATAAAAAGTAATGACACTTTGAATAAAAGCAAAGGACTGCATTTTACAGCAAAAATATGAGTAGCTTTACATTCCTTACTTAAAAAAAAACCCTAATACCAAATATTGAAAAAAATCGAATAATAAACAAAATATTTAAAAATTACTAAAATAAAATAGAAAATTTAACACACTATATCTCTCAAATGAATAACATTTCGACTAAGATTAATTGCGTGAGATCGTTATACAGGGTAATCGGAAAATGCGTTAGGAAATTTTGGGGGTCATTCTGCAATGAAAAATAATGTTAGTAAGTCCTTTGACAAAATGTCGAAATCTCCTTGGTTACCAAGTTACAGGGGTTAAAAGTTTAATTTTTATTTTTGTTTTTTCGCCATGTTGCATTAATTTTTCAATTCATTTTAATCTAGTTGACATTTGGCACACAAATCAAGCTTTGCAGATTTTAAAATTTGAAGATAAAAGTTTTTTTTAAACCGCCAGAGGGCACTTAACCTGAAACTTAAAAATTATTTACATAACAACTTTATTTTTTATTTTTAACACCTCGTAGTTCAAAACTAAGAGGCTTAGGACATATGTTTATATGAAGTTTTTTTCTTATTTTCCGTTGGAGAATTGCCCCGTAAAGTTTCTCGGTTAAGTTACTGGACGCCCTGTAAGTATGTAGGTACTTTGATTAAAATCGATAAAAACTTTGATGTCGATTGGTGCCTAAACGGTTGGGTTTATCGACTTTAATAAAGAGTACCTTGTTTTTTAAGTTTGTAATTGTCCATAAAATGACGCCCTCAGGTTTGCGATTTCTGTCAAAATAAAAAGTTATGATGTAAATAAATTTTAAGTTTCAGGTTAAGTGCCCTCTGGCGGTTTAAAACAAAAATCTTCAAATTTTAGACTCTGCAAAGCTTGATTTGTGTGCTAAATGTTGACTAGATTGGTTAAAAAATAAATGCAATATGGCGAAAAAACAAAAATAAAAAGTAAACTTGTAACCCCTGTAACTTGGTACCCAAGGAGATTTTCGACATTTTGTCAAAGGACTTACTAACATTATTTTTCATTGCAGAATGACCCCTTAAAATTTCCTAAGGTATTTTTCGAACACCCTGTATTTTGACCCGAGGAATCTAAGGTAGCATTTTGTACAGACTAGTATAGACTTTTAGAGACACCCATTATAATGACGACCTACATTCCGCGTCTCTGCCATTTTTGACATATTAATGACAGCTTTAAATGTCAATGTGACAGCTAGGTGCTACTTCTAAATATTTTTTTAAATGAAGGTCTTTTTCATTATATCGGCTGTTTTAAATAATTAAAAATTATTTAGGGCTAAAAATCGTTCTTAGTACGCCTTTAACAAAACTATAATAGGCCATATGATATATTTTATGAGTAACATTTTTATCGCCACTCGCGTCCTTGTTACGGATCTGTAAAGTGTAGCCAAATTTAACTCTTTTTATAGGAAACTCTGTTTCTGTATGTTTTACACAAAATCTGACCTTACGCGAGAATCAAATGTCAAGCCAAAGTGACTGGTAAAAATATAACTTTTTTATTTATAAAAATCTTTTTATTCTGTAAAAATATTTTTACTTATAATACCACTGGTGCTAAAAAAATTTCCTGAAATAATTTAAGCACGTGTGGTATTTGGTAAGAAAATTTCACACCAAGTTTGTTTTAAATAATATTCTTTTAAATTTAATGTTTATAACTTTAACACGAGCTTTAAAATTTTACCATAAAATAAATATTTTCCATTTTACCAATTGTAGTTGCAAATATATGTAATTATTGTTTATTCTTTTATATTATATATCACTGTAGTAATATACTACAGTTGGTAAAAATAGTTTATTTTAATTTTTTAGACCTATAATTACTTTCGTTCCCTCTTTACTTACCTATGTCTACTACTTCAGTCCTATGATATTACTAACTGTTGTTTAATAAAATTGTCATTTAGGTACTTAAAACCTTACATTATTTTTTATTATGTTACTCTAAAATACTACAACTGGTACAAAAAAACATTTTCTTTAATTATGTATGTGAATGACAGACATGACGTTAAAACAAATTCAGTGATTATGTCAAAAAATTTCCACTATAATTCGCTCCAGGGTACCCCAGGCAGGAGAAAAAAATTCCGATAAATAGTTGTGTTGTCATGGTAATGCAACTAAAACTACACATTTGATTGGTCAAAAAACAGTGGTGTGGAAATTTTACAGTAACTTTTTATGCATATTGCAGATATGCTTTTTAATTTTTCATAGTTAGTTATTTTTTAAATTAAAGCTTTTCAACTGGAAGCTTGCATTTGATTTCTATGTTTATCTTTTACTTACCCGCGTACCTTAAAATGATTGTGTTTTGTTAAAATAAAAATGCATTCAACCCAGTAACAATAATAAATGACATATGTCATAATATGAGTATCCTAGAAACAGCTTAACAGAAATACAAAGTGTGTTACATTTTTACAAACGTAATTTTGAAAAATAAAATTAAAAAAGCGTCTTCTGGAAAAAATAAAAAGCATATCTGTAATTTGTACAAAAAAAATTGTTGTGAAAATGTTTTTACAGAATTAAAAAATACGCTTTAGCGACTGAACTACGCAAGATAGCCGATTGCGTTTTTACCAATAATTATGGCTTGAAATTTAAGCCTCAAAAATGGGGGTCAGTTTTTGTGTAAAGCATACAAAAACATTAGTTCATCAATAGAACCGCAAATAAAATATGTTTTTATTTTTAACTACATTTTTTTAATTATTACTATAATTCGGAAAAATCATATTAATGATTATTCATAGACAGAAATATTAGTATTTACAAAATATAAAGCAAATTTAAGCAACATCATGCTATGGACTATGCATTTCTAACATTGATATTTTCTTCGATTTAAGTTAATGTTTATTTCATATTATAATTTTTTCTGATGAAGATTTAAAATAACTTTAAATTTTAAAACTCCACAAAATATCTATTTACTATGCCATTGTTAGAAATGCATAATTTTAAAGCGTTTAAAATTAGCAAACAAAACAAAAATTGAATTTTAATTAGTTAGTTGATGCAACTAATTAAAATGTACGCATTAATAGTAAATTATGAATAAAATTATGGTTATTTATTGGTTAATTAATAAAATGATTTAACAGTGAAAATTTATAAAATAACAATGGTTAAACAAAACAAATAAGAACACTTTGCTAGTTTTAATTAACTAAATTAGTACATGCTTTTTATTATTTTTTTAAGGTTTCTAATATAGGGAAATTGTTTTAATTATTAATTATATAAAAGAGTTATTGCTTATAAAAAGATCTGCATCCTATAAAAGCTTAAATAAAGTCATCAGATACTTTTTTTCAGAGGTATACGAGGTATCTCAAGAATATGTATTTTGCTCAAGTGAAAAGTAGCTTTATTTTTCACAATATTGATTTTTTTTTAAAGATGTTGGGATCAAAAATTACTTTCAAATACCAATACCTTAGTTCAATAATGTGACAAGTTAAAATTAGCTATACAGTGTGCCCTAGCCCTAGTTTTTAAACATGTCCGGAAACGCTTCTTTTCAGAGTTACAGGGTGTTGAAATTATATAAAAAATAAACAAAACATTTTTTTACCATAATTTTTAAACCAATCTAGATATTCAATTGGTATTTTTTTGAAGCAGCAAAAGACCTTTTTTCATGTGAAATATAAAAAAAACCAGTGGCGTTGGTACAATATTTGTATGGACTATTTTTCAAGAAAAATGGTGCGCCACTGCTTTTCCTAATGTAAAAATTATTTTGAAATCCCTATTAAACTTAGAACAAATATAACGAACGACGCAACGTTAAAAAAAAATACAAACTTTACAATAATAATTTCAAATTTTAGGTCTTTAATGTTTAACATTTTTGTCATAATTTTGGCGAATTCGTCATGCATCTAAGTTTTTTTATTTGAAAACGGTGAATCGTTAGAAAAAAGTAAGGAGGTCAGATTGGTTCAAAAATCAATAGGGATTTCAAAAATAATTTTTATTCTAGGAAAAAGGAGTGGCGTACCATTTTACTTGAAAAATAGTTTATACCAATGTTGGCATGAACGCCACTGATATATTTTTTAATAATTCAAATAAAAAAATGTCCCTACCAAATACAAATTGATAGGGACACCTGCATCAAGCGGCCTTTTATAAAGGAAAGTTACCAAAGGCGGCCGCGAAGACAACCCTGCCGATAAAACTTTTTGAGATTTTTTTGTTTTGAAAGAGTACCGAATTTACGATTTTAAACTGTTCTTTCTATACATTTATATAGGAAATTAGGGCTTATTTTCGTCGTAGAATATGGCATTTAAATTTGGTGCATTATTATTGAAACACCCTCTATACTGTAACAAGTAATTACACTAAGAGCGGCTTTTACAATGTCGTGTTAACAAACTCAGAGTTAAATTATTATGTGGTTGAAGTCCTAGCTAAATTTTAAAAGCTGTCAAATGCATTGCCACCTAGATTTACCAAATATGGTTCGCTTCTAGGGTAGGAGTATACTAACTCAAGGATTGACTCAACATTGTGAAAGCCGCTCTAAGAGCGGCTTTTACAATGTCTTGTTAACAGAGTTAAGTTATTATGTGGTTGAAGTCCTAACTAAATTTTAAAAGCTGTCAAATGCATTGTTACCTAGATTTAAAAAAATATGGTTCACTTGTAGGGTAGGAGTATACTAACTCAGGGATTGCTTCGACATGTGAAAGCCGCTCTAAGAGCGGCTTTTACAATGTCGTGTTAATAGAGTTAAGTTATTATGTGGTTGAAGTCCTAGCTAAATTTTAAAAGCTGTCAAATGCATTGCCACCTAGATTTTAAAAATATGGTTCACTTCTAGGGTAGGAGTACACTAACTCAGGAATTGCCTCGACATTGTGAAAGCCGCTCTAAGAGCGGCTTTTACAATGTCGTGTTAACAGAGTTAAGTTATTATGTGGTTGAAGTCCTAGCTAAATTTTAAAAGCAGTCAAATGCATTGTCACCTAGATTTACCAAATATGGTTCCTTTCTAGGGTAGGACTAACTCAAGGATTGACTCGACATCATGAAAGCCGCTCTAAAGAACTGAAATATTTATAAATTTGCACTTATTCATATTTAGATCGTGCCTCTATAAATCAAATTTATAAAATACGAGTTGTTCCTACATTGAAATTGGTGAAAACATAAATAAGGCTATGGCTATGGTACCAAGCGTCAAGCGTCGAGCGGAGAGCGGCAAGTGTGACAGCTTTATGCCGTTAGAACCTACGGCACTACGCCTTAGGGACGTAGTGCCGTAGTGACTAATAACTCCTAAAAGTTTGATCCCATAGTTCTGAAACACCTTGTATATGAACCTATGTAGAATGTCCTAAATATTAAAAAAGCAAAGTGTACCTTTTATTTTGTTTTTTTAGCCATTAGTATATAGTTCAGTTTTAGTTATGTTGTTAAACAAAAACGATTTGTTAAAAATGGTTGCCAATTATGAAATAAATGTTAGATTTTGAGGAAAAAGCACAAAAATTGTTAAATTAATAACAATCTGTAATGAAAAGTCTTAGCAACCTGCAAAATTCGTATAACCACTCTGTTGGTTGAGGGCGTAACAGTAACATATGAACCATGCGTCGTAACGGACTGGAAAACAAAAGTTATTCGTCAAAATACATATAAAGCTTCAAAAAGCTTATGCAATATATAAACAGTGTTTTTTTTAAATTAATATAACTGATGTAAACGTGGGTGAAAAAAGCTTGACGCTGTAAAAGTGTATCTCCTATTTTATAATATGATCTAATGGTTATTCATCTATCGCGCTTCATTAGGGAGATATTGACCATTAAAGTTGATATAAAAGAAACTTATTTCAATTATAACTTATGCACTTTTGCCACAGTACCAATGATATTTGGGCTACTAAATAACCTCATAGTAATGCTTCTTTCCATAGGTAAACGGCTGTTCACTAAGTCGGAATTATACAGGGTGCGACGATTTTTTTCATTTAATGTATGCATTTTTAACACTGGTGACAAATTCGACATTTTGCTTTGACCGTTTAATTCCTTCATCATGTTTGTACAAAAGAGGTATACCTTATTTAAATCAATATCTTGGACCGTTTTTCATAAAATCGCATTTTAAGTCCAGACATACCAGCATTTTGTAAGTAATAAAAATTCCATTTTTCCAGAAAATTTTGAAAATATGGTAAAATTCTTCAAAACATTTTTAACTGTATTATAAAATTTAAGGGGCTCACAAACAAAGTTTTTAATAATTTAACCTTATTTTAATAATTTTATCATAAAAATATTTTTTTATTATATACAAAATGCTGGTATGTCTGGATTAAAAATGCGATTTTATGAATAACGGCCCAAGATATCAATTCAAATGAAGTATACCTTTTTGTACAAAAATAATAAAGGAATTAAAATGTCGAATTTGTCACCAGTATAAAAGGAATACATTAAATGAAAAAAATCGTCGCACCCTGTATAATTCCGACTTACTGAACAGCTGTTTATCTATGGAAAGAAGCATTATTATGTGGTTATTTAGTAGCCCAAATATCATTGGTACTGTAAGAACAGTTCAAAAGTTATAATTAAAATAGTTTTTTTTTATTCCAACTTTGAAGGTCAATAACTCCCTAACGAAGCGCGATATATTTTTTTTTTGTTTATATGAAGTACTAACATTCTGGCTTACTCTATTACACCTATTATTTTTGACCTCGCCTTTTCAGACACCCTGTATATGAGTTTTCCTCGAAAATGCAGCATTCTCCCGTTATTTCACTTTGAATCTATAAAATTTTGTATTTGACAAAAAAGCTAATAATTTATACGCTTTATCTCGGTTTGTATTGGTCAAAGAAAAATTATAACAGAACAATTTTTTTGTCTTTTAAAAGCTACAATTTTGCTCTATACAGTTTTTTTTAAATGCATAATTTTTTAGTTATTTGAAAAAAATTATTAAAAACGTCCATTTTTTCGGCAAAAAATTGTTACTTTCAATCGCGAATAACTTGAAAAATATTAGTTTTTATGAAAAAAATGTAAGGAACATTTTATATTTAGAATCACTTTTTGATAGATTCCCGTGGTTTAAATGTAATAATGAAGGACCAAAGAATTTCGAGGTTTTACCTTTTTTAGCTTTATGTCCTGTACTATAAGTAGCTTCTAAAAAACGTCAAAAGCTAATAGGACCGAAATTTGACGATATCTCGCTTTTTTCTCCGAAAACTAATGCAGGAAGTAATTAAAATAAAGTACAAAAAATGTACATAGTATACAAGTCCTAAAGTCAATATAGATTTAACAAGTTAGGAAGTGTATCAATAACAAACAAAGTCTTAAACTGTGCTTAAATATATCAGAAACAACTGTGGGTAACAAAAATATGAGATACACTTTCTAAAATCACATGACGTCTACTTTAAAAGATTTATCTAAAACAAACCTTCGTTTGTAAAACAATATCCAAGCTGCTTGAAAACGACTACAGAAAAAGAAACAATTAGACTTATATAAGTGAAAAGTACTACTTTATTTAGAATATCATTTATAAATTAAATTATATTATAACTACATAATTATATTTGAGTATAAAGTAAAAAAAGCGATGTTTATGCCGCTTACCATCTGCTTTTAAATTTTTTAAACAACTTTTTAAAAACAAGACATTAAATTAAATAACTCATATTATATCTGATTCCTGATACATTTACTTTGAGTGTTGACACATAGCCTCTATAACGTAATAACATATTTTAGGTTAAAAACGGCTTTTTAGGGTGCTTCATTTGAAACGAATATATTTTTTTTCCGCTGACATATGAAAATTCGGTTCTTCACATCGAAAAGAAAATTCCCTGAAAATTTGAGCCCTTAATTTTAACTTTAAGAACTTCCTCTCTATCTTCGATTGTTTCCCATTTAAATAACATGAAAATCATTGTTTTTTTGTTTTTTTCATAGTTCACTTCGGTTTTATGATTTTGCGTTGCGATCGGTCACAATCTGTAGTATATTAGAGACTTTTTAAAAGTGTCTTCAAACATTTTCTGTGGCTTGAACTGTCTCGTCAGCTGACGAGACAGCATCGTTCTCGAAAACCAAATTTTTACAAAAATTGTTACATTTTCTTTATTATCGGGGTACAGGCTAAACTGACAGAAAAAAGTTAAATAAAAATTTGTAGGAAATTTAATTTTCCACAAAAAATGCCTCTTTCCATATTTTGCCAAAGTGCGCAGTTTACTAGATAAATTCGGGTGAATGTATTAAAAATTAAAAAATTATTTAAATTTTAAGTTCTGTTGTATTATATCTTAAGATTAACTAATAATCGAAGAAGTTAATAATTATTTTCGATAAAAAAAATACATATACATATATACAATTATTTTTCTAGAAAAAAAAATTAATACGGCACTGTTAACCTTACAAAAGCTTTCATAATTTACCGCGGGGAAATCATGAAGTAAGCTCTGATTGAAATTATCCTAATCTCAGACGCTTTGTTACTTACATTGGACGTTCTACTTACACACATTTCACCTTCGCGGTAATAAACTAAAAGTGAAATAAACTAAACAAGAAATATATAGACGGTCCTGATGTTTGTCCACCGATTTACTTAAAAAACATACTAAAAATGTGTTTTTTCAATTTACATACCATTCAGAAACACCTCGTACAAAAAAAAGACAATTCGTTGTTTTACACCTTTTTATTTACAATCAGCTTGATAATGGTCGTAACTATGGTAACGGAAACGAAATGTTACTATAGTATTTCTTTTGTTTTTACTTCAGTGATTGCTTTGCTGTTTAAGCGAATATAGCCAAGTGATCAAAATTAAACTGACTATACAAAGCTTTTGCTTGCGCTTATTTAAATAAACAGAAAAAAAAACAAACACATTTTTACAACCTTTTAAACTAAGCAAAACTATACTAAGTATGTTACAATGTAACATACATACGCTTAAACAGCAAAGCAATCACTGAAGTAAAAACAAAAAAAATACTATAGTAACATTTCGTTTCCGTTACCATAGTTATGTACCATTATTATGAAAGCTTTTGTAAGGTTAACAGTGCCGTATTAATTTTTTTCTAGAAAAATAATTGTATATATGTATATGTATTTTTCGATTATTAGTTAATCTTAAGATATAATACAACAGAACTTAAAATTTAAATAATTTTTTAATTTTTAATACATTCACCCGAATTTATCTAGTAAACTGCGCACTTTGGCAAAATATGGAAAGAGGCATTTTTGTGGAACAGTAAATTTCCTACAAATTTTTATTTAACTTTTTCTATCAGTTTAGCCCTTACCCCGATAATAAAGAAAATGTAACAATTTTTGTAAAAATTTGGTTTTCGAGAACGATGCTGTCTCGTCAGCTGACGAGACAGTTCAAGCCACAGAAAAATGTTTGAAGACACTTTTAAAAAGTCTCTAATATACTACAGATTGTGACCGATCGCAACGCAAAATCATAAAACCGAAGTGAACTATGAAAAAAAACAAAAAACAATGATTTTCATGTTATTTAAATGGGAAACAATCGAAGATAGAAAGGAAGTTCTTAAAGTTAAAATTAAGGGCTCAAATTTTCAGGGGATTTTCTTTTCGATGTGAAGAACCGAATTTTTATGTGTCAGCGGAAAAAAAATATATTCGTTTCAAATGAAGCACCCTAGGCTTTATGCATATTTTTTACCTATTTCCCCATCTTTTTAAATTATTTTTTTACCAAACAAATTTTATCGGTTGTATCTGGTTGTATCTATTATAACCAGTTTATGTAGTTCCTTGGACAACTAAGTATAAAAATATGTAATATTTTGTCTGAATGTGGTAGACAATGCTATTATTATTAATATTAAAAGAAGAGTTTCGGACCTCCATTGTCTTTATTTCACGTTAAGAACCCTTTTAAACCTATTAGGAAGGTTCCTTTTGACAAGTCTATCACGAATATTCATACCGCCATATACGAAAGCAGCTCTTTAACCCAGCCTGTCAATGTCAAATATTTCGGATGGTAGACTGGGCGAACGCGTCATTTTTTTGTCGGACAAGTTTACCATAATGTTTTACATGCAATCTTTAAACATTGTGCCAAAAATTGTAAGGGTAACAGTCACGAAACCCGCCTAGTGCGATATCCGAAACTTGTGTTGGAGCCTTATGGCTTCATGAGTGTAACTCTTACCAGTTTTGGCACAATGTTCAAAAGTTGCATATAAAACATTGTTGTAAATGACGCGTTCGCCCAGTCCGACACCCGAAACACGTCAAAATTAACAGGCTGGGTTAAAGCTCCGCTTAAATATATGAAGGTATGAATATTCGTGATAGACTCGTCAAAAGAAAACGCCCAGGCACTATGGTTAAAAATGAAGTACTATAATAATTCTACAGTGTGTAATATTTAAAAAAAAATAAAGAATTAAGTTCCCAATAACAACAAGTCCACTATTAAATCACATTCTTTATAAACCGCCATTAAAAATCTGGTACTTCGCAGAAGTTAATAATTTTTCAAGTTAATATTACATTACAAAAAAAAACGATTTCAAAATACTTACGGAAATGCAGCCATAGTTGCTAATTTTACAAAAACATCCTTTCTTAAATGCCCTTTAACGCTAAACCGCTGAGGAGGCAGTATTTTATATTTCTGACAAAAACTGGCTGGCTGTAGTAAATATTCCTGTCGAACCTCTTCTAAATCATCTTTACAAGCTACAATCAGTACGGGAATCTTGCTATCCGCAAAATATTTCTAAAAATTATTATTTATCAGCATATTGAAATAAATTTTAAAAAGTCAGATACGGTAAAAAATAATACTTAGTGTAAAAATATCTCTTAGAGGTGTAAAATAGCTAAAGGATATGTATTTAAGTTGATTTTTAGGTAAAGTTTGCCAAGAGAGCTAAAGAAAATGAGCGCATTCAGGCCGCTGAGCAACACAAATGTCAAAATTGTTACACTAGTCATTGTACTGGTTAAATTTGACAATTTTGACACTTGTGATACTTAGGGCCAAGGATGATGAATTTAACGTGTAAGTGCTCAATTCCTGTTTTTTTTTTAATCTTTGTGACATCCCACAAAGGCCTATACTTAAATACCAGAGTATCTTGGGTGTCGGATTGTTAGATTTTTAACCCATCATTTCCCTGTTCCCTCAACGTTCCAAGCACTAAAACATGCAATTTTTGCATTTCACAGCACCTTTTAGACAATGGTGGCCAAATTTTGTGACCTAAACGTCTCCTTATTTCTTTGTTTACAATCGTTCTGGAAGCTTTTTCAAGTTTTTGGTTATATTTTTGGCTTTTCATGCATTATACTCCTGGCAAATAAAACCGGACAAACAAAATTTTGTTTTAATTCAGTCTTAATTAAACTTTTTGGGTTTTTGACTGATTTTAATTAACTTTGAGTCCAGTTGTAGATCCTTTCATCAAGATTACTATTTAATATAGGTATTGCAAAGAGTTTGATAAGATTAGATGTTATACAGGGAAGAGCCAAATGTTGCATTTTGACCCAAATTATTTTCGAACACCCTTTTGCCATCACATTTTTTACCAATGCATTGGATTTTAAAGACCTATCTTTTCTTGACATTTCTTAATTTTTTATTTATATCGATGTCTCTATTCTAAAAGGAAATACAAATTAAAAAAAACAATGCAATTTAATTTTATTATGATGGTAAAATACGAGTACATACACTATATTGTGAACTTATTGGGGAAACTTAAGATTTTGATGGTCATATTTCCAAAACTAATAAAGATAAGTATTTAAAAAGGTCTTTACAGGATCTTTTACTGGTGATATAATATATAGGGTGTTTTTTTAAATCACACTTTTGTCATACCCTGTATATCTTAAGAGATAACAAAAATATGATTACTGATTTGGAAACTACGACACCAACATAGCAAACTAATGTTTGTATTTATATTTTATAATATAAAATGATATTTTTAGGAAAGGTGTAAAAGTATAACTATACATCCAAATTTCATTTTTTTCTTTAAAAATTTGAGTTTCCTTTTAGAATAAAAATATTTAAATTAATAAAAAAAAAGAAATGGTAATAAAGGATGGGGCTTTAAAATCCAATAAACTGTTAAAAATTGTGGCGTTAAATTATTTCACAGGGTGTTCGAAAATTTGGGTCAAAATGCAACATTTGGCTCTTTCCTGTATAACACCTAATCCTATTTACTTTTTGGCAATCCCCATTTGAAATAAGAATCTTGATGGAAGAAGCTACCACTGGACGAAAACATAATTAAAATCGGTTAAAAAATCAAAAAGTTATTTAAGATTAAATTTTTTTTTTTGTCCAGGAGTGTAGTTTAGGTGCAAGTCACAGGTACTTTTAAGCCTGTAAGCAGGCGTCATTGAGCCTGATTTTTTAAACTACTTTAAATCATAAAAGCATATATGTAGCATTTGATACTCTATAAACATAGTGTCAAATTTGTGTAGTGTAGAATGTCAAATAATCCCTACATGAAGGATTCTGACCATAAAAAATACTACTTACAATATAAATTCTGGCAATATACTCGAAGCTTTTTGGATTACTAATGTCGTAAACTAGACATGATACGTCACACTGAACCTCATGAGGCAGTAATGGATCAGACACATTTCTTACGTTAATATCCCTCAAAACCATAATTTTTTCTTGTCCATACACTTGCACCGTATTTACTGTACAATTTGGTGTCCCAGATTTGTCCAATAATATACTCTTGGACTAAAAAAGTATTTGCATTATAAGATGTAAATTTTACACGACCTTATTTTTAAAGATAAAAATAATAAAAATGCAGTTATATGAAAAAATATCAAACATGGCTAATTTTGAAAAGGATCTTAACTTTAATATTGAAATAGGTTAATCATAATTTTAACACTGCTTGTTTGCATTTAAAAATTCAATTTAAAGGTAGCATAGACTACATACCGTGTTAGTAAAAAGTAGTAGAAACCCTAAATACCTTTATTTATTTAAACCGCTAAGCTACATTTACCAAATTTGATGTTTGGAAGTTATCGGGCATGAATAATTTAATAGTAGCATCAGTATGTTGCCAGATTTCCCATTTTTGTGATACACGTATTTTTTTTTGTTATTCTTTTAATGGAATACCCCAGGCGCAGGCCAAATTTAATAAATCCACAAAAATTAAAATTTCATTTTTACTAGATGCTAAGATATGAGATATGATCAGTAAAAAGTTCGGATGCGCTCAAATATCTCTAAAACCGCATAGCTGTATTTATAAATTTTGGTATTTAAAGGTCTCTAAACAAGTAGAATATAAAACAAATATTTATAGTTGCCCAATTTTTCAGTTACATATGCGCTAGACGTCATATTCTTGGTATTTTAAATGGAATTTTAATTGCAATAAAAGAAGTATGCCAACTTGGGTTAGGTTCCAAATTTTCTAAATTCAATTTTTACCAAGTACCGATATATGACTACACCGCAATTTTATTAAAATTTGGCAATAATGCTGATATCACTGATCAACAACTAGACATGCCTAACTCTTTGTTTGACCTCCGGACAGTGCGGACGTGCGTAGAGGACTACAAAGTTCTTCCCGGAGTGGCGGTTAGAGGTGCCGTACGGACGTTTTTACCTTCGGGGATCAAGGAAAGATTCACGCTAAATTGACGGCACCTTTCTTCTAGATCTAAGCGCTGTAACCGAAGATTCTTATAAGCTGATGGTATCCTGTTTAGTGGTGAACACGAGGTATTTCTCAAATGGCGGGAAATAGATGGGCGTGCCATGGGAACTGTCAGTAGTGAAAGTGAAGGTTATACGTAACACCAGTAGCAGGTCTTGGTTTGACAGCCGACAATTTATGCATTGCATCGATTGTAGAATTATTTTGTTTTCTTTTGGAATTTCTGGGAGCTACGAGCTCGATTATCCAGATTTTTCGACGACGAAAGCATAGTCCGGAAGGGGAGAGTTGTGGATTGGACCTGAAGGAACCAAAACCAAGAAGAAAAAATAGAATAGAATAATAGAACTAGACATGCCTTTGCAACATACTTTTTTCTAAAAGTGTAGTGTATCATATCTTGGCAACTAATAGAGACAAAATTTTGAAAATTTAGAAACTTACTATATTTAATCTTTCCAACTAAATGCTATAAACAAAACTGAGGCATTCCATTAAAAAAAAAAAAGAAAAAAATATGTGCAGCACAAATCTGGGAAAACTGACAACAGTGCCGATATCACTATTCAATTCCACATGTCAAATACACCTTAGATACCAAATTTGGTAACTATAGCTTTAGCGGTTTTACAGATATTTAAGAGTTCCGGATTTTTACTAACCCGGTATATTTTTGTATACAAAAACCATTGAACAGTTGCGACACCGCGATTCAATATTGTTCAAAAAACTTAAATTTAAATATATCTATTTACATGAGAAAATAAACTGAAAAATTCACTAAGTAAAACTAGAATTACTAACATCGACAAAATTCCTTATGAAGCTCCTACAAAACGTTGATTTTCCAGATCCTGTCGGGCCAATAACGTGACACTGATAGACATTTCGACTTGATTGTTTTTTGCTAGGTCCAGTTTCTTTTCCCTCGTTACTAAAACATAAAAGTAGCAACTAGAGCAAAAATAGGTTTGTTCCAGCAGACTGTCAGAAATGTTTGCAACAGTTCGGATTCTGCGCACGTCAAATTTGTCGTTCCAGCAGTGCCATGTTTCTAACATTATACAATTGTTTGTTGTTCCAGCAGTAGTTTTAAGATGTTGGAAACATGTTGGAAACAGTTTGAAAAGTTTGCAAACTTTCCTCAAACATTACTGACAATTTTTAACATAACCTTTCTTGTATTGACATATAAACAGTATGTACGCCTTGTTTATTTTTCGTTCCAGCAGAAAACTGTTGCCAACATTTCTGACTAATGTTTGTAACAATTTCTGCGTTTTACGATTGTTGCCAACATGTTTCCAATATTCTTCTGGAAGAAACCTAATATAACACCATTAAAAACTTACAATTTTTTTATTTGTTATTGTTACCACTTGGGTTGCCCAATTTAACTGACCTATCATCAATTTTACCACCGTCAAAAACTGACCGGTCAACTTTTTTACTAATATTTTATTTTGCGTTATGCTGTATTATTCTTTAATAAACAGGGTGATTCTTAACCTATGTATATTAATAAACTTGGAAAATTATTACTAAGGACAAAAAATGACCTATAATGAAAAACAAAATAGTAAAATATTTCTTTGTTCTTTATAAAAGATAACCAATAAACAAGTAGGATGGTGTTAGATATGTTTCTTAGAACTGTTACTATTGGTTGTGGTCGTACATATGTGTGTTTGTTTTTACACAATTAAAATTAAAATTATGGCTTACAATTATTATATAAATATAAAATATTTCTGACACAAAAAATGGTTGACTAAAAACTCACATTTTTTTTAAATAATTAATCTCCCTAACAACCAAAAAAAAAAAACTAACTTTTTTCACTATTAGGCGTTTATAATTGCATCAATTTTTCAAGTTGCGTCTAGGTTAAGAATCTCCCCTATAACAATTATACATATAATATTTTTGCATTTAATGATTTAAACATGACTTGTAAAGTGGAAGTGCTAAAATTAAGAATCCCCAGAAATCAAAGAAATACGTTGAGGCTGTAATGCTGGACATAAGGGTTGTCCCAACTTTGGACTCCATTTGCAATCGCTAGGGTGAAAAAGATACTGTGAGTTCAATGTGTAATATAGGGGTTGCCACATAGAATATATTGTTGAAAAAACCAAAAATTTATATTTTGCCACTTAGATCAATTAGCATTTCCACTCTTCAATTGATGATACCAACTCTGTTTAATTTTGTTGTAGTGCTAACGATTTAGGCTCACTACAAGCTTTAAATTAATTGTCATTCAATTTATCAGATAGCTTTTTAAAAAGGCATTTAAATATTGGGTGATAAGAATTTAACTGTTAGTCTTTAAAAAAATGATATTATTTTTACCTGTTACTGCTGAAAGTTGGCTTTCATTCTCGTAAATATTATATCCCATATATGCCAAGTATTCAAATGTTCTTGGCAAATCTACTAATGTCATTAAAGCCCATTGGCACATATATCCTTGATAGGTGATCCAACCTGTGAAAAAATAATTATATAAATATTACATTATAAAATATGAATTTTATTAGTGCATGTAGGAAAAGACTTTTTTATTATACCTATATGGCTTTTTCTTACATTCCCGATAAAAAAATTATTCATTCTTACGTAATTTTATGGATTAATGTTTCAGGTTAAAGCAAGTAAGAATATAATAATTATTTTTTAATATTTATTTATTTTGGAAAAGATGTTCTAATTGTTTAATAAAGCAATGTTTTATCTATCTATCTCTTTGTTTTATGGCTCTGATACTAAGTCAATTCGACAGTTCTCCCGTTCCGGTCATATAGGCTATTGCTCATAAGCTTTCCCGTCTTTGTCCGTGAAAAATCTGGATAATCGATCTCGAAACTCTCAGACTTTCCTAGCATATGAATAAGAAACACTTAAAACAATTAACAACAGCGATGAACTTCTGAACATGCATAAATTGTGGCTGTCAAGCCAAGGGCTGCTACTGGTATCGCGCATAACTGTCACTTTCACCACTGACGTTTCTCCGCAAGGTATGCGCACCTCCTCGACCATACGAAGACACCATGTGTTCAAAACGAAAACGCAAAAACCTCAGGCTTTAGGAATCTTCACTCTCAGCAGCCCCAGAAGAAAGGAGCCCCAATCTAGCGTGAATCTCTTCTCGATCCCCAAGTGTACAGCAACGCCCGTACGACTCCTTCAGCCGCCTACCCGGAAAGTCTATGCAGACTTCTACGTAAACGTGAACCGCAGAAAGAGTGAAAGCAATGTTTTAGTACAATAACTATAAAGAATAAGGTAAGTTACCTGGGTTATAAAAATAAGAAAAACAACAACCAGAAAATCATCGTTTTTGTATATGATCTTATTTTATTTAATTAAACAAAATTTTTATTGTCATCCTAATTACAAGTTGTAAAAAAAAAAAACGAACCTTTTTCATTAGTTTGTACCATTGCACTGACATCTGGTGGCCACGCCGGAGTGGGACACGTGGAAAAAAGCTCTTCATACTCAGCTGGGGATAAAGCTTTGTCTCTATCTTTATCAAACCGTTCAAAAATGTGAGTTAAAAATTGTTGGCCCCGATAAGATAATTCAGTTGTGCAACCAGATGGTATCTTTATACTAAAAGAAATATTTAAAAAATTATAGCTAAACCATTTTATTTAAGTGTTTTTGAGGATAGTTGTAACAGAAGGACAAATAAACCAAAAATTTTTGAATTTTAGAACGTCCGTTTGCATATTTTTTCTCTCCAACATCCAGGGCGACTTATGTATAACTTAAAATATGCAAAATCACCAAGAGTGAAGTACTTTTATTATTAAAAATAAAGAAATTTTTTAATTAAGCAAATATTGTAGCAAATTAAATTTTATATCAAAAATTCCAGATGTCCCCGCCGATTTTAATGAAACTGCAATATGTTGTAGTACATCAAAAAACAAGAGGCACGTTTTTTTATAGACTCTTAAACTCATTTAAGGGGTGAAATACGCCCCTGAAATCCACGCTCAAATTGTTTGTTTTTCAAATATCTTGAGAACGAATTGAGATAACTTCATGAAATCAAAACCATAATTTTATTCATCGAAAATACTATCAGCTTCATGATATTTAAAAAAAAAAAATTAAGAGCGGATTTAAAGGATGCATTTTAACCGTTAAACTTATTTAATAGTCTCTTATTTTTTGTTGTATCACAACATATTGCAGTTTCATCAAAATCATTATATTAACTTTGATTTTATTTATGGTCAAATAAAGGTAGGGGATAAACAGTTCAATATATAAATATATTTCTTAAAAGGGACACAGATGAAATGCGCTAAATTTTACACCTATTTCAAGAATTTGAGAATTTTAATTTTCAAATAACCAAACTGAACTTTAAACGGATCTAACTAACCGTTATAAGTTTATATTTCAAAAACTACACAGACACCACAATGTTTATTAAATTTAGTGTACAATTTTGTGGATTAAACTTTAAATAAAATTTGCGTCATTACAAAAATTACCCAAAATAATAGCAATTACAAAAATTTAAAGTCGTACCTTGGATATAAATAGTCCTTGGACATATTAAGATTGTCATTATAGCCAAATTTCCTCAGTACAGTCCATGTCGTTTCGTTTCGCCCCCGTTGAATAAACAAACTGTGCAGATACAAAAATCCTTTTAAGGTGACACTATTTTGACTTACACCATCTTCCAAATTTTTTCTTAGGACAGCTTTCACGTCATCCAAAACTTGCGGTTGAAGTGGCGCATTAAAACATCTTGATTGAAAGTTGTTTAATTCAATATCGTTCAAAAGTCCATCGCAATCTATGTCACATATTTTAAATATCCTGATTAAGGCTTTTTACAAGCCTCTGTTAACTAAAAAATTATAAAAAAACAACCTTAAATTAGAATATTGAATGAGCTATGACTGAATAATGACAAATATTATTACAATTATTATTTAGATATCTATTAATGCTTTTCTAGCAGAGATTTATGCAAAAATTATATTTAAGTTCATAAACCCTGTAAGTTATGCCTTACCAGCCCCGGATCTAGGGGGCTGTCTGCCCTGGGTGACACCTTCAAGGGGGCAAAATTAAGCATGGCCGATGTGCACTGGAGGGTGAGCAGTTGCGTTTGTGATCTGGATTTATTATACATAAGGCTGCAAGTGATGGGAAAAGGGCGCGATTGAAAGGCGAGGAGCTTTTTTTCCTTCCAATTTTTTATCCACAAAAAAAACACAGGGCGGCACACTGCTTAAAAAAAATGAAGATCCGGGGTGTGCCTTGCATATATTAAGTGCCAATAAATGTTATAAAAAAATATTGTGTAAGTAAAGAAAATTGCATAATAGAAGTAATTTTTAATTCCAAACATCTTTTCTTTATAACAATTTTCGATATTAGCCAAAGTACAGGTACTTTATCCCTAAGCAAAAAATGTATTTTTGACCAAACCTCGTTAATGACTGATACAATTTGATATCGGATGGTTTGATTTTTAGGTTTTGGAGCATTTTTTTTATAAAATGAATAATAAAAAAGTTTCCCATATGACGCAAAATACGTAGACACGCTGTATGTATATTAGGTTAGAAAAAATTACTGCAAATCTATACTAATATTATAAAGAGGTTAAGTTAGTAACTGAGTTTATTTGTTTGTAAGGGCTTATCTTCCGAAAAACTGAACCGATCATGGAAATTCTTTCACAATCAGAAAGCTACATTATTCAGTAGTGCAATAGGCTAAATTTTATTAAGATAGAACATAAAACTCAGAAAACAATATAATTAACGCCCAACGAAGTGGAGATGGATCGGCTAGTCTTAAATATTTTAAAGTTCTTAAGCTGCATTTACAAAATTCTGTATCTGAAGGATGGGGGCATTAAAGAATTTAATAGTGATGTCGGCACCTACCATATTTCTCCTTTTTCTGCTAAATGATTTTTTATATGGAATGCTCCATTTGTTTTTTGGTTGAAATAAATTGGGTTCTCAATATTTTAAAATTCCATTTTTACTAGTTCCTAAGATATGACAATACCACATTTTTGATAAAAAGTACAAAAGTGCTCACATTTCTTTAAAACTGCTTAAGCTGCCTTAAAAAAATATATTTGGAGGTTTCTGGGCAAATAGAATTTAACACTGTTTCTAGTTTTGGGTTACACGTAATATTTTGATATTTAAAATGAAATGCCATATTCATTTATAAACTTTTAACTTACAATATTCGATCTTGACCAGTTGCCGAGGTATGACAACACCGCATTTTAAATAAATATCACTTTTTAATTTTGCAAACAGAACAACTAACCAGAACTATTTTAAAGTTATTCCGGCGCTAACAACTTTTTGTTAAATTGTTAAAGACCTTATTGAATAGCTTAAGAGGATGCCGTACACGTTAAATTGAGCTAAAACGCGATTCGCTGCCGTTTTCTAAATATTTGTTTTGGAAAAAAGTTGTATATAGAAAAGTTTTTTAAAATGATCCAAAGATTATCGAAAAGTTAATTAAATCTTGGTAATGTTTATAAATTAACACATTAAATTTCACACGTGTACGGCATCCTCTTAATCATTATCGGGAACATATCACTGTAAACAACTTACATCAGCTTTTTCCACAGAATATATTGGTGATGTTGGATGAAGTACAGCTTTTTGTGCATAATAAAACATTTCAGAAATATTCTTAAGAGTTTTAGCAGAACACTCAATACAGGTTTCAATCTCAGAAAATTCTTCCATTATTTCATAAATACCCTAAAAATGTAATTAATAAAATAATGTATAAATTTAAAAATACTAAGAAAAGGAATATGTCTACTCTAACTTGCAGAAGAGACTTCCACGATGTTTGTTTTGCTTTTAAAAGTATGAAACTATGATATTAAAAGTCCCGAATGTTTTAATTACTTTCAATTGCACATATGGTAAGCCAATTTTGCAATATTTTATGCAGTTATTGTTATTGCCTTAAATACTTACTTCAATTGTGGAATATTCGACAAGATCGATTTTATTTCCTACAAGAACTACAGGGCATTGTGTATCAGGGTGATTTTGACGGATAAGAGGCATCCAATAAGAAGATATCCTAAAAAATACAATATCTTTTTGCAATTGGTGCATTTCTTTATAAAGTGTTAAGCGTCAATTTAATTAAAAATCGCTTTATTACATTATCAATTTCTATTTTTATATACCAATAACATGTTTCTTTTATTATTTTTCAATATAAAAACTCTACGTCTAATTATAATGATAGATGTTATACACATCTTGTAGGTGATGGTGCTTGCTATTAAAAAAAAAAATAATATGGTATATTTCAATGTTGAATGGACAATGACATAAGTTATAAAAATATTGTGGGATATAAATGGTTCCTGTCATAAATGATAGATAGGGGTGATAGACTGAGCCACAATAATTTTAGTTACTTCATATGCTCAGGCGTAAACGACCGAGCAGCAACCATCCAAGGTATGGAATGAATGGTGTGTGAATGAGAAGGAGTAGGGGTCAGGGCACAATTAATAAGCCTTAAGGCTGCAGTTCACCACCTAGGGGGAGACAGTCAAAACCTGGATGGGATGACCCCGAAAGGGTGGTAAAATAAAAAAACTTCCCAGACTTACCAGAATTTTGTATGTAATAAAAAAACACAATTTTTTTAGGCAGTTATTAAAATGTGGTAAAATTATTAAAAATAGTGTGTGTGTAAGTCCCTCAAACTTTATAATGCAGATAAAAATCTGTTTTTAATAACTTTAGCATATTTTAATACTTACATTACATTACATACAAAATGCTGGTGTGTCTGGATTTAAATGCTATTTTACGAAAAATGGTTTAAGATCAATTTTAAAATATTTATTAAATAAAGTATAACTTTTTTATAAAAAAAAGATAAAGGAATAAAACGGTCAAAGCAAAATGTCAAATTTGTTATGTGTGTCAAAAATGTATACATAAAATGAAAAAAAATCGTCTCACATTGTATAATTCGGACTTACTGAACAGCCATATACCTACGAAAAGAAGCACTAGTATGAGATAATTTAGTTCCAATATAGACCAAATATCATTCGTACTGTGACAAAAGTTCAAATTAAGATTTTTTAATTCCAAATTTCAAGTTTAATAACTCCCTAACAGCGTGATAGACCTTTTTATATAAAGTACTAACATTATATGGCTCACTTTATCAGTATTTATCATCCCTATCATTTATGACCTTACCTTTTCAGATACCCTGTATAATTCGCTGTCCACTATTTATAATATTATTTAGTAACATGTTACCGATGTTATCTTTTAGAGTAGGAAAATTCACCCACCTCTCAATAGAGTCATCATCGTCCACACCGTAAACAATACAAACTACACTCGCTCTTCTTATCTGATCATTCAGATCTGCTTCACTTTGATCCACAGCAGAGTAATCTACTATATTTGTAGGGACTTGCTCCGGAGTAACGTCTGCCGGTATTGTGATTTCCTCAGCTTTTGATGGCACATTTTCTGGGAACTCCTCGCTGACAAGAGATAGAATAAGTGAAGTTTTTCCTACTCCCCTGTCCCCAACGAGAAGGATTCGTACTGTACGTTTTAGGTGCGATTTTACAACCATTTTTAAATCCTAAATAAAAAAAGGAGATATAAGTACCTAACAGTAAGAAGAAAATATAATATTATTGTAAACTGTAAAATATCCAATATTTTCAAAGCAAAAATAAAAAAAAATATTTAATTGGAAAGGCTTTTTTTCATTGCAGGAATATTTCCTCTCAGATTTTGAAGGATATTAACTTTGATTTCAATGGGTAATGTTGTTGCCGCCTATGATGTTTTATTACATTGTCTATGTTTTAGAATGTTTTCTGTATATTATGTATTTATATTACTTTATGTTTAAATGTTTTAATTTTAATTTTAATTTATCTATATGACATTTTATTCTGTTAAATACTGTTGATATCTCTATTACTTTTATAATGTTTTAATGTGTCAATGTTCTAATATGTCAATTTTAGGTGTCAACTGTGTTTTACCTTATTATATTTTAAATTTTATGACGTGTATATGTACAATTTTGTATCTTGATATCAATAAATACTACTAACTACTAATAATTAATAAAGGCTGGTCCAACCAAAACGCACTTTTCCTTGCAAAATAAAGTTTATAAATCATTAGTCTTTTAATAACATAATATTTTTAAAAAATAACGTCTCCTTTTACAAAATTAATAATATTTTGTCTATCCTTCAAAATTTATATTTTGTGACATACAAGGTACCGGGGTGTGACCCTCGAATATTTATTTTTGGTTTTATTATGTTGCCCATTTAAAGTACTTGTACTTTTATTAGGATTATCCTTAAGAATATTCTATACTCATCCTTTAGCATATTTCTTAAGGTGGCCATAGACAGTGACATAAAACAAAATAAAAAAAATTACTAAAGAATTTAAATCTACAAAAAAAAACCAAATGTAAACACCCATAAAAAAATTATGTTTATGATGGTTTGAGGACTTTGCAGGCATTATTCATTTATTTAATCCATTTATTTTTAAAGTTTTCATCTATATGTATATCTGAACCACTGGCTAACTCCACCATCCAAATATAACCACATATTCCTAATAGTTTGTTGTGGCAGTAAATCAACCTATTCTTTAAACTAATTTTGAAGAAAATTTAAAAATATTTCACCTCGGTTCTGTTTTTTTTTCTTTCTTGTCAGTGTCCATGACAGCCTAACAAAATAATAATATGTTACTGTAAAAACATTTTGGAAAACCTCAAACACTGTAAAAGATGGGTATTGGAAAGTGAAAGTACATGAGCATTATTATTTTAATAACCAAATTGAAGGCAAGATATAAATGTCAAACTGAGAGTTGGGCGCCATTTTGAATAAATAATTAAATGGAGAATGGGATCTTGTAGCACATCATTTTAAAGATCCTGACGAATACAACTACAAAATGGCAGTACTTTGAAAAGTACTTAAATACCTAATTTGGATATCCATATTTCTGAAAGAAATAAAGTTAGATATACTTAACATGGTGTTTTTTTCAAGGCCTTTTAAATATTTTGTTGATGGTGATATAATATACTGGATATGTCATTAAAAAATATATACATTTTGTCAATCTTTTTATTATGTTTTTATGTATTGTTTTAGTATTTGTTGCAGCCATTACATATTGTTATAATTTACCCATAAATCGGTCAAATTTATGACATATGAAATACTTTTAGCCTCTTTTATTTCTGTTTCAAGATTTTACAATATCTATTTACGAAATAAACTGAAATTTGACTACTAAGAATATTAAACAATAGGTGCGTTTTATTGCGTCCATTTCTTAATTAAAATGGTACGAAAATAGCGTTTTCTTGCAAATTCCACCGGTTTCTGTGACCACCAGTTCTACTGACTATTTTGGCCGTAGAGCTGGTGGAATGTTGGTTTGGAGTAGGGAATGAAACATCTGTTTAAACATTATTGATTATAAAGTTCTTTCTTCTTCTAAAAGAATATGCACAACATCCAATTTATATAATGGTATTTTTTTGGCCGTCCGTGAAATTGCTGCAAACTTTGATTTTTTGCTTAAAGTTTATGTTGATGCTTTTTTCAATTGACATTTCATTTTTTCTTTCAAACCGTTTTGTTGCTAGCAGTTTCTTTTTCAACCCAGAAGACTGCAAGAAAACCAGCCTAATATTTGTTTAAAACTTACTATGCACCAAAAACATTTTAATATTACTTTACAAATATTGTATAAGCAATAGATAAAGGTGTATCGGCCAGTAAAGCAACAACAAAGGTTGTATGATGAATCATCCAATCAAAAATGGTTTCATGCCAGTATTCTCATTAGAGTGTCTCTTTTCCTCACATTGCCTATGTGTTATGTTATTTAGCTAATCCGGTAGAGACAACATTCGTAATTTAGAACATCATCCCCTGTTCCTTTTTTAAAACATTCTAAAACTAACCAGTACTACCCAGGGGCCGGGTTCAATCCCCAGCTGGAGAGACATTTTTAGGTAGCAGTTATTTAAAAAATAGTGTACTTGGTGGTACTATAATGTTGTCTAAAAAGTGCTATGAAATTTAAAAACAGCATGTTTTAGTGCTTGGACAAAAAAACATTTATCAACCCGACATGGATGTCGGGTACTTAGAAATAAGCTGTTGTATCGTGAACCTTGGTATGTAATATCTTTCGACTATTGAAGTCACACTTTAATGAGGTATTCTAATTAATTTGTTCTAAACATTTAAAAAAGAAATAGAAGGTGTATGCATTTCGACCAAGGATATTTCTGAAATTAGTGCATTATGTGTAGAGTAAATAAGTATTATTTGTCTTTCTAATTGGTAAAAAAGCGACATTAAAGGTGCTATTAGAAAATAACTACTTTTTCTACCCTATTTTAAAATTGTTATCTACTTATCTACCACTAAATGCTGACAGATCATTATATTTTTGTTTATTCTTATGCCAAACTTCACGAAAACACAATTAAGAAGCAAGGAAAGGATAGTAAGTATTTTAAATTAATTATTACATACCTACGAAAGATATAAACAATTTTTTTACTTTTTTACTTAAATATAAACATGATAAAATTGGATAGATACGTACAGGTTAGGTCACCAATCACCTTTCAAATTACGGCGGATTAAACAATTTTTTACATGTTTATTTTTTACGTAATCTAATAAGTAATCCGAGATAAACCACTAAAGTAATGAATAATTATCCATTAACACCACAGACAGGTGAACTAAATGAACACAGAAAGATCACCCACCTTGAATACCTTTTTCAAATTTTCACAGAATTAAAAGTTTCCCACGGCATAACAGTTAAAACATTAGAGAGAATTTAATTAGTTCTCACTTCGCAGACCATTATCATTAACAACTCACAAAATTAAGCAAATTTTTTTTTACACAAAAATTCACGACACAAATTTTTTGTCATTTTTTACGACAGCTGACTTTACGCTTGCGTCATTGGTCACATGTAGTGAAAGCCCGGGAATGCAAAATTACAGTATTTTAAAAAAATAACTAAATTAATTCAGGATTGTATGTTTGTATCTCCTACAAAGTACTATAACTTATATGATCAAACACCACCTTAGGCCCCTTGGAAACTCTCCCGCGATGTATTAAATTACGTAGATAAACAAATCGTCTAAAAATAGTTCATCAGAGTGGGTCAGCAAAGCTGAGAACACAAGAAGTTCAAAAAATAATATGCATGTGTGCATACGTATCTGTATCATACTCGTCAAATAATGAATGTGCAATTAATGTATAGCCTCGGTACAGTTTATTTTATAGCAAAAAAAAACCTTTAAAAAATAAATCCAGGGATACGGATGGCCACGCTATAGGATGGCCAGAAAAATAGGTATTTTCGAGTCTAGCGCATTCGCCAATAATTTTAATTTAATTTTTATTTTACCTTATACCAAAGACAATTATAGGACACTTTAATTGTCTTTGCTTATACCAACGATATATTTTATTTAAATTGTTAAATAAAATAGATCGTTGCTTATACAGTAGGGTGGAACGAAAAAGACTTTCTTAAATAATTTCGGTACGGTCTTTAAAATGTGCCTCTGACCTCTGGATGTACAAAGTTTAAATTTGAACAGCTTAACTTTTTACTTTCAGGTTTCTCATTGGGTCTGAAGTTTGCAAAATATGTGAATATTATTGATTTTTTCTCGACTGAATTAAAAAATTTAAGAACACATATTTGACATATTGCCTAAAGCCTAACATGTTTATTATTATGTACTAAAAATGTTTAAAAAATATATAAACAAATTTATATGCCTGGAGGTTTCTCCCGCCTTATAGCACGCTGGTAATAATACAATTCGGCAACGTTTATGGTGGAGCTTGAGTTGTTGGAGGATATTGAACAATAGATAAAATTATAAGATCAGGAGAACCAGAATATGTCTCAACGCGAGGCTTGCACCACATCAGCTAAAATACATATAATACTAGTCGGCTTTAGTCGAAAATATTACACTATTTAATCGCGAAATAAGTATAAAAAGCATTGTGAAAAAACATATTCCTGTTCTAGGTTAACCTCATACCCAATACTTAAGGCCAGTATACATCCCGGTCCTATTCTAAATTTAAGGTCTATGGGGGGGGCGACTTGAATCTGATCAGTGTCACTTTTTGACCAAAAACGGCCTTCGCTTTTTTTGGTCTTCAAAATTATTTCGACGACAAAATCAATTCTGGTTTGAAAAATGGTACCTTTTACATTTTTATAAATCTCGCGTGAGATTGGGGGTGTAGAGGGAAGGTTGAAGCAAATCTCACCAGGGGGAGAGAGGAGTCCAAAAATGAAAAAAAATTAAATTTATTGAGTCCAGTGGCGTCCCATGCGGCACCTTAACGAATATTTCTAATAAAAGAAAGTACACCACTCCTGTGCATTTCTTTCGTAGGTAAAAATACAGTTCTTTTTTTGTCTTGTGGGTTTTTCAGATTTTGCTTAAGTTTTGATAAAAAGAAATAGCCCTATTGCACATCCCTGGACACGACAAAACACATAAGAAACATCTGATAACACCCAAGTTACTAAACATTAGTACCTAGTTTAGATAATATTATTATTTAATGATTTTGGATTTGTTTTTATAAAAAATTAGGAAAAAATAAGCTTTAGATAAAAAATATGCCTGTGTTTTGTATGGTCCAGTGGTATGTAAGGCAAATTATATATTCTTTTTAAAACTATACTCTGTTCACTATAAATTGAAAAAAACACCTGAACAAAAACGTATTTCATTGGTTTTAAAAATTAGTAACCCTGGTTACCAAAATATAAAATGTATTTGATTGTTTTAAAACTACAGTAACCGTAATAACTTACTAGGTATTCATTTTTAATTTATAGTGGCCCAAGTATATAGGCAAGATATGAAAAAAAATCAAAAGCAACAAACTTTAATATTTTCACCTAATTAATTAAAAGCAATAATAACAAATATACAAAACCCAGTGGTACATTTTTTTTTGTTAGAAATATTTAGACGCCATATTTATAAAATACTTTTTTCTAAAGTTTAACCCTCTGTTTCTCGAGAACAAAGAATTTGCAGATCCATGTTAATAATTAATAATAATAGGTTTGTTTCTGCAGCAGTTGGAAACCGTTTGCAAACTATCAGACAATGCGCATGAGACGAAATACGACAGATAAGCCTAATAAATACAGTTTTTAAATAGAAAAAAAACAAGTTTAAGTTAAATGTACTTTAATCTTAAAACCATTTGAAACTTGTTGGTACATAGTGTAAACTAATAATCTTTGTTAACAAGAGTTTTTTTCTTATAACAATAAAGAATATTTGACTTTGACCATACATATTAACTTTTTGTCCTAAAATCATCCAAGAAATCGTTCCTTTAAGTTTGAAAACTTACTTTTTAACACCTTGTATAACAATATAAAGATCTTATGTATGTCTAGCTTGAACCAGACATAATTAATTTTGAAAGCAATGCAGCAAAGTAGGCAAAAAATCATAATAAAAACAAACCCAAAAGGGTTATGGCAGCAAAAAATATTAAACCCGACGAGTTTCTGGTTCCTAACGCCACGCTTCAGGTTTCTTTGCAGGACAGAGACGAAATAAGATGATTTTTTAAACGCAACTTTTAGAATAAATTATGTCTAGCTCAAACTAAATAAATAGCATTAATAACTCCAAGAAAAGGTTTTAAAAATTAAAGTTTTTAATAAAAAATTAAAAATTCAGCAAAACCTACTTTTACTGTACAGAAAAATTTTATAAAATAGCATTTTTTTGTTTGGTCGCCACCTCTTGGTTAGTTGTTTTAAAATAATGCACCATCTAAGTAAAAGTACCTAATTTATTATTATTTTTAAATACATCTTTCAATAACAGTTTGTTTTACAAGTGATTCATCTGAAAATCATATAATTGAGAGTTTGTTTTCACTGATCCTGATATAAAACTTCATTGCTTCATTCTTTTCTTCTTAGGTTTGCCTGCTAGAGGACCAGGTATTTTAAAAACGGTGCTGCAAAAGAAACGTTTAATTAGTAAATTCAGAATTGGAACAAAAGATGCTGAGAAAATATATGGTTTTAACGATCAACTTTAACAACTTTGACAACGTCAGTGCCAGATCAAGCGTGAATCCGTGAAGCGACCGCTTCAGCGCCAGATCGGGATGGGCGAAAATTTAAGGTAAAAAGAAAATAAAACTACAACATTTTTTCTGGTTGCTTTTAGGTAAAGATCTTTTTTTTGCCCTTCTCAACTTTATAGAATAAGAACCCAGCAAACACTATTTGCCGGAAATATACATTTTTCATATTGGCATTGATGGTAAAGCATTGGCAATTGATGGCAATATTATGCCAATATCTAATACGCATTAAAAAGTCAACCCTAAAGAAACACTCAACTGCCCATAAATTTTACATGCAGGCAAATTGCCGGCAAGCATACAAAAATGGCCGCATACCAATCCTGATTAAATAAAACATGCCTTTTTGTTGCAGGCAAATAAATATTGGATTTTTGAAGGCAAACCTTCAACGCATATTCATACTTTTCAAACCATATTATTGGCATTTAACTAACATTATTTTATATTTTTTTACATAATTTAAAGGAAATGGTCTTTTTATAACATTTTATTGTTATATATATCAAACAAAATGTTTATTATGTCTTTTAAGAGAATAAAAATAAAATGATGGTAATCAGCTAGGTTAATTTCGACCAAAGGTGACAAATTCAAATTTCCCGCTTAGCCAAAATACAAGATTTAACGATTTTGAAAGATAAAGAAAAATTGCTTTTGTTTGACTGCTTTGTGCAATTGTTTTCTACGTGTTTTCTAGCTTTTTAGTTTTTTTTTTAAAGAAAAGAGTTTTTAATAGACATAATTAAGTGTATTCATTACCTAATTAGTGTGAGTTGTGTGATTAATTGGTGATGGCTAGTCGAGAAGGCGAGTTATTCAAGTAGACTGTTAGGAGCTGTAACATTTTATTTAAAACCTTTTAAGTTTGTAGTTACTTTAAAAAATTATATGAAATTAGGGAGTTGCCTTATTAAAAGTTTTAAAGACTTGTTAATAAAAAATATTATATATATTTGATAGTTATTTTCTTTTGACATTTAACTCCTTTAAAATATTTCTCCCTTTGTTTTGGATCTGAAAATTGAGTATAAGTGTCCCTTGAATACTTACTATTTTAAAGTGTTTTCTTTTGATTTACTATCTTTTTTTTTCCATTTTATTACATACCTTTAATTTTTTATGGTTTATTGTTACTGTATAAAAATTTATATTATGTAGTTTTTTTAAAGATAAAGTTTTTCTGCCTTTTTCTCTCATTTTTTCGAATACAAAATTCTAAATATGTTATTTAATTTTTGGGACATTCAACTTATAAAACTTGCAATGCTTATTTAATGATAAATGCCAGTATCTTAAACGCATTTTTTTCATCATAACTTATTAATGATGGATGCCATCACAGTATCTGCAACACGTGGCCCAATAACAGCCAATTGCCCACTTTTATGTCTTTTTGTTATCTTTTTGCCAATAACTTATTAATAATGGATGCCATTATCCTAAACGCATTTTTTGGCATAACTTATTGATGATAGATGCCGTCATTCTAAACGCATTTTTTTATCATAATTTATTAATGAAGGATGCCATCACATTATCTGCAACACGTGGCCCAATAACGGCCAATTCCCCACTTTCGTGTCTTTTTGATACCTTTTTGCCAATGCCTTGCCATTAAAGAGTGTTGGCAATGCCAGTTATATGAGAAAAGGAAATTTGTTTTTGGTTGGTGGTTTTATAGCATTTTTTTATTTCATTATTTTGCTTTTTAATTTGTTCTACACTAACGTATTCTTTTTGGTTACTGCTTTACAAAAAGGTTGTCTTAATTCACCACTAAACGCAAGGGCGCAATGTGTTAAAAAATTAAACAATTCGTATCTTGAAATTATTGCATTTCCGGACCTATATTTATATAAACTTATCATTCCATAATTAGCTCAGAAATGCATTCCTAAATATTTTTGCTGCAAGATCCATTATAAATATATCTTTTTAACAATTCCTACTGAAGTAATTTGCCCAATGTGCTTTTAACTTTAAAATCGAAAGTTACGATTAACTTCAAGAGTGCAAAACATTTTTTATGTATTTTTTCATACTCCTGCAGCATTTTTATACAGAATACAAAGATAAACAATTATTTTAAAAAATCCAGATTAATACGAAAAATAAAACTAATACTTACTGGCATGTAGTGCAGATAGGGCTAAACTTGCAAAATACTAAAACAGAAATCAAATGATTATATTGTCACCGGAAGTTCAGGGTAAAATTTTTTTTAGTATTTTGATAACTCACTTGAAAGGCACACAGAACAGACATATCCAATATCAATTAGTTCTCTATGACAAAAACAAGCAGCCCTATAGTCTACCTTGACTGGAGGGGAAGTACTAATTTTTCTCTGATAGGGGTTCTGGTAAAAATACCCACTAAAAAAATACAACAATCATTTAGTAAATTATTCTGCTACCATGCATATTTCTACAGGGTTCCCCATAATAAGCTACTTATTTTAATATTTATTATTAAGTTTTTTTTGGTAAACTAAAAACATAATTCGAATATTAAAATGAGTAACCTATTATTGGGAATCCTTATTACAGTTTTAATATTTGAAAATCAGTCTCAAGGGCTTGATCAACTTTTTAAAAAGGATATTTTTAATAAACCAAAGTATTGTAGAAAAATAGAAAAGAAATATATGTGTGTGTCTCTAAAAGGTCTGTACAAAATGCTACCATAAACTTCTTGGGCTAAAATACAGCGATCTAACGCAATTTACCTTAGTCAAAAAGTTAATCGTTTGCGGGATACAGTCGTTATTTAATTTTAGTTATTTTTAAATATTTTATTTATTATTACAATTTTTTTACCAAATTTGGTATACGGGGTTTTTAAAGCAAGAAATCAAAAGCTACTTATATTTTTGCTGTTAAATGTAGGGGAGCCACCTGCAGTACTTTGCTTTTTACAAAGTGTCATTACTTTTTTCGCCTTGGTATATTATGATTCTCTATAAATATCGCTATGAGCAACCGCTTATGAGATATTTCACATTAAACGTTTTATTTCACAAAAAAAATTCCTTCGTATCCCTTTACTCTTTATTTTTTTACCAACTTAAAAAACAAATTTTTTAGGAGGAACCAAAAATGGTTTTTAGATCATAATTTAAAGAACATGGATAGGTAACTGTTTTTATTTGTATAAGTAGCAAAAGCAACAAAACTATAATATCTGATTTAACAAAAAAAAAAGATGTACATTTTGACTTATGTCATTTTTCATTAAAATATTGGTTGTTATTCTTTTTAATAACACTCTTCCCTTAAAAACATCAAAGAATACCTACTTGTGACACTTTTCAAAATAGAAAGGTCTTGATAAGCAACAATCTATGATCAACAAGTATAACTGAGACGTGTCATTGTTCTAGAATAAAGATATATATTTCACCGCCTAATGAATAGTGTTGGAAAATACGGTGATTTTTCGGTAACCGGTGAAACGGCAACAGTGATTTCTAAATCACCGTCATTTTAAACAGTGATTTCAATCACTGCAGTGACTTAAATATACATAAATATTTAACTAAAAATGGAAATATAAAAACAGCTCGGTGTCTGACAAGAATACGAATATATTATTTATGCAGCTCTTATCGGTTTTCATTGACATGCAGCATATTATTTATTGATTTTCTAAAAATAAATATTATGCTGCAAATTAAATTAACAGTAATATTACAAAATCTAAATTTTTTGGGCTCGAAACTCAAATAATCATTTTTATATAAGGTATACCAACAACAAGCTTAATGTGTTATATTGCAATATTATTACGTAAAAATAATATCAAGTTTTAGGGTTTATTCATTACCTACTTTCAAAAATCAAAAAACACATGTTTTATTAATCGAACACCATTTTAACATTTTTAACCTAAATTCAATTACAAAAATATAAATATAAAATAAAAAACTTTTTTAAAGCAAAACGAAAACGCATAATAAAAATAAAAAATTTAAATTCTTTAAATATATAAAAATAAAACAAAATGTAGCTTACTTATTTCCCAATAAAAATAAAAAATTAGCATTAAAAAAGATTAGTTTTTCAGCTTTGTTTGCACTTAATTTATTTCTACGGTCGGTTAATATTAACCCGGCTTAGGAAAACAGTCTTTCACATGGCTTGGCGGTGCCCGCCACCCTCCACGTTTAAACAATATAAATATCATATCAGCTTAAATCACTGTTTTCCTTCACATATTATTTTTAAATAATAATTCATAGGTATATCATATTTCGATCGGCACCAGTGATTTTCCATTTACCGGTGAAATATCGCGGTTATTGATATATCGCCCAACACTAGCCATCAGCAATCATCCAATGCGTGTCGTGTCGATGCCGATTGCAGTATTCGCTTCGATCACTGATCACCGTATTTGCAAAAAGTAAATCACTGCCAGCGCCAGTGATTTTCCATTCACCAGTGAAATATCGCGGTTATTGATATATCGCCCAACACTACTAATGAATAATGATACTACCGCCATATAACGAAAATAAAAGTAAACATCTATGAGAAAGTAAAAGAATATGATTTTTGGAGCCAATTTAACAATAAAACCGAAATTATGCATTTTTTGAGTTGTGTCACTATTCTTCCGGATGAGCGCTATGTTTATACAAAATATTTTCATAAAATTAACTCATAAATAAAACCTAAATTTTTCACAGCAATTAGAAACACTCTGTATAATTAGGCACTAGATCTGGTAAATAATTTTTTTCTGGATATATGGATCTTTAGAAAATGCAATGAAAATGAACAGCCATCTAGTTAATAAGCTATCTAATTTGATAGGTATTAAAAAAACTTAGTTTTGTAATACAGAAACACTATTAAATTATAGCAATTATATTTGATATATTTTAACAGTGTTTCTGTATTATATTTGATTATAACATCAAATATATGTCTATAGAATAAACATGTAATATAATTTAATTACATAACCTACCAATAAATATTGTAACACTGCCGACACTTGAGGAACTTTTAAGTATAATCCATTGGTAATGTCACAGCCCTGCTGTAACAAACTTAAATGTTGGTCCAGAGCACAAACATCAATAACTACATTTTGTTTTTGTGCTGTGAAAAATACGTTCATATAGTTCATATACTGAGATGCTGAATCGCCACTGCCAGTTACTACAAGTATTCTGCAATTTAGCTGGAAAAAAATCACATGTTAAGCATTGTGCAAAACTTTCAGAACTACACTCCTGAACAAAAATAAATAATAGTTTAAAAAAACTAAAAAACACGCTTTTATATGCAACCGAACTAAAAATTAGAAAATAATTTTTCATTACAAAGAGTTTGTCACTTCAGAGTAAAAAGCGTGGGGTGCATTTTACTATTTTTTCATAACTTTTCCCTCATAGATATTTGCAAATAGAATAATTATAACATTTAATATATTAAGCACCCCACGCTTTTATTCTGAAGTGACAAACTCTTTGTAATGAAAAATTAATTTTCTAATTTTTAGTTCGGTTGCATATAAAAGCGTGTTTTTTAGTTTTTTAAACTATTATTTATTTTTCATTTTTTAGTTCGATATATCAATTATTTTTTTAAAAATAAATGCTCCATTTTATTCACTAAAAATTCCTTCGCCATTTTTCAAGAGACATATAGTCAATTAAAAACGCATCAAGTTATGCATCAATTGCCCTTGCGCATTCGCCATAATTTTTTAAAAAAGGAAATTTATTTATCCTGGCGGTGCTAATCAGGATAACGGGATACTGTTTTTAAATTATTGCATTGTCATCGGTCCTTGATACTTGTGCAAAGTTTCAAAGAAATTGAATCGCTGGAAGTTGGTAAAAATTAGGCTCAAAGATTCCGTTACATAGATAGATAGATAGTTACAACCCAAGCTAATAAAAGCGTGTTAAAAAGCGCACAAAGTTGTTCACATTCAATCTTAAATATCTTTTTTTTTTGACCGATTTTAATTACTTTTTGGTCAAGTTGTAGCTCCTTCCATGAAGATTATTATTTAATATGGGAATTACAAAAAGTTTTATAGGGTTAGGTGTTATACAGGGAAGAGCCAAATGGTGCATTTTGACCCAAATTCTCGAAAACTCCGTGGAATATTTGACGTCACAATTTTTTACCAGTGTATTGGGCTTTAAAACCCCATACACAGTTAAAAACACAATTATTAACCCTCATGTCATCAAAAGTAAGCAAAGAAGCCCCCCTTCCATGCTTACGTAAACATTTAAATATGCATTTTTCGTTTAATGTTTTTATCTTTTTTATTGTTTAATAAGCCGCTGTTATAATTCTAAAAATAGGAAAATAGGCTTAGGATAGAGGACTTTAACGCACAAGAATATTCATTTAAACAATCTTTACTAACTGTATTCAACATAGAGCAAGGTACAAATAAATTTTTGGTTTGTATATTATTGTTTACATCAATTATTTAAATACAGAGATACAAAATAATAACATAGTTTACTATTGTGACCAGTCGACAGTCAATCACAAAAAATAAATCTGTCTCATGAAGTCAGTGTTTCCATCTCGCAGAGTAAAGATCCCTGGAGATGCCTTGAGCAATCGCTGGAAAAACGTCGGTAAACGATTTCAATTTGTCGCGGTCCAGACACAAGAACCAAGATTTCTCAATTCTAGTACTTATACCTCAAATAGTTTTAACATTCACCCTATAAAAAAAATCATAGTAGATTGAATTTATTCTTAGTCACTAATTGCAATTACTTTTTCAATTTTCTTATAAACAATATCAACTTTCTTGTAGGACTTTGTTTGTAATTTAAATTTACACCCGTAACATTTTTAAAATTTATATCAGTATCTCTGTTTTGAAAAAAAAATACAAATTTTTTAAAGGAGACAATAAAATTTGTGAACCGCGTGTCATGATCCAATATCACACCTTCCTTTATATTTTTATTTTTTCTGATAAAAAAAAAACATAAAAATATTAGTTTGTTAAGTTGGTTTCCTAGTTTTTAAACCAGTAATCATATTTTTGTTATCTCTTAAGATATACAGGGTATAATAAAAAGTATAATAATAAAGACCTTTAAAAAATACTAAATTTAATATAGTTATCTTTATTACTTTCCGAAATATAACCATCCAAATCTTAAATATGTTCGCAATAGAGCACATGTAACATCATATGTGGGTAAATTGCATTGTTTTCTTTACAAATTTCTATTTCATTTTAGAATAGAGATATAGAGGAAATGTTAAAAAAGATGAGGCTTTAAAAAACACTGATAAAAAATTGTGACGTTAAATAATTCCACAGGGTTATCGAAAATTTGGGTCAAAATGCAATATTTAGCACTTCCCTGTATAACATCCAATCACATAAAACTTTTTGCATTTCCCATATTAAATAATAATCTTAATGAAAGGAGCTACAACTGGACCAAAAGATAATTGAAACCGGTCTAAAAGCAAAAAGTTATTTAAAATTGAACTTGATTAAAATTTTGTTTGTCTGTTTTTTTTGTCCAGGACTGTACCTATTTGTCAAATGTGTAAACTTACCAAATTAGACTAGCCCAATTTATTGCAATCAAAATAAATGGGGCATTCCATTTAAAAAAATATAAAATATGTGTATGACAAAAATGGGACATCTGGCAACAGTGCGGATCTCACTATTCAATTATACATGTCCAAAAAGAAACATCCAAATTTGGTAAATGTAAATGTAGCAGTTTTAGATATATTGGAGTTGTACTAACTACTAATGTTATGTATAAGTTATTGCTACTATACCATATCAAATTTATGTCATAAAACCTGTGCTTGTAGTAAAAAATGCCTAAGTAATGGGCCCAAATTCGACTAAAGAATTGCGACGTTAAAATATTGCAATTTAATTAAACTTACCTTAGTACAAAAGTTGGTATTAACTGAGATACGGGGTGTCAAACTTTAAAAATATTTTAAATTTTTTCGATAATATTTGATACGTTTTGAACATTTAATTAAACTTGGTATCTAGGGGTTTTTTAACATAAGCTATTCATATCTAATGTTAATTTTTAGGCGTTAACTAAAGGACGCTACCTACACTACTCTGTATTTCCCTAAAATGTTTGCGCTTCCCTGTATATACCATTTGAGGAAAATATTGAATTCTCCAATGCTTTTTCCACAAAAAAAGTATACTTTCTAAGAGTCGCCTCTGGGCAACTGTTTCTAATATATTCGCCATTAAGTTATTTAGTGCAACCCAAAAATGCCTTTAAAAACAGAGTATAATAATAATAATAAAAGTCTTTAAGAATTATACAAATTACAATTCTTAAAGGGCGAAGTCTAGCTAATTAAGATTAGCTACTCAGCATTAACCCTTCAATGCTTTTAATATTTTTTTATAAAGAATTCTTAATATCTATCATATAGGCTCATAGGCCCAGAATAACAATATACAGAAGCGACAATAACCATAACCACCCTGTATAACTCCTCGAGACCAGGCTTTATGCCTGCTTAAGGGTTACTTTGAATAGGTTAAAAAAAAATGATAGGAAATTTCAGGTGATAAGTGAGCACATTTTACACTTACTTTTGCCCCTGTTGCTTTTGTTCTTTGTAATCTAGCAATATAACATAGAGCCATAGCAATCGCTCCCGCTAAAAGGGATTCTGTAGCAATCCCAGAATTTTCAGAACGTAATAAAGTAGCTAAATTTTGTTTCACTGTCTTTTCTACCAATGTGAAAACTTCATATTGGCCATCCATTTGCCTAACATCTAATGGTTTTTGGGGCCTGGATAAACAAACTGACTAAAAGAGAACAAGAAAAATACCAAGTGAACAAAGTATGTACACTTAAAGCACTGGCGTAGATAATTTCATTTCCTGGGGGTCAATATATGTAAATTTTTACCTTGATTTTGAATGACAAGCCATAATAGCTACTTTATTTTGTGCTTTTTGCATTAAATGAGAGTTCGCAAAGGCAATAATTGAGTCTACAACATTGGTTAATTGACAAGATTTCTCTCGAAGTAGTTTTTGAGTAGGATTTGTATCAAGTATTATAACTAAAAGACTTGTTTCATCAGTGGATGTAATTTCTGGATCTTTTTCAGCAGGCAATTCTAAATTATTCATTATTAATTATTTAAATTACTATCTAAACAAATCGCCAACAGAAAGACATCAATGTAAACAAATAATTTAGGTTAACACAGGTTAGGAAGTCAAGCAAACCAAATCTTCTTTATGTATATAGTTTTGGCTTTAACAAACAGTTATATACGCATTTTAAATATGAATACTTAACTACATAGCAACAAAAAAAATAAATTCAGTATCCCCTCCACCATCCTTAAAATTGAGGTTATTCTGGTTCAAGGGTAGTAAACGTAACAAGGAGTACTCAATCCTATTTAGATTTGTGTGACGTAATCGTTTTCCCTATTACTACTAACTATCTCACTGGAAGCTTATTTCGTGTGTTTCGTATTACTTTTTGCTTGTTAGTCATTAAAGCTTTCGTGCAATTTCAATTTTTTTATAAAGCCTGTAAACAGAGAACATTGATCCTTGAATATTTCATTAAATTATAAGAAATACTATAATATTGGGTGTTAATACAATCCATTTTTGAATATTTAACTTAACTTGACCTAACCCCATTCCTACCGATCGATCTATCTGAATTTGGTACACACTCTTAATCTTGATGACAATACTATATAATAATTTTTTTATGATTGTAAATCCAAGATGGCCGCCGATACAAAATGGCGGATTATACAGGGTGATTCCTAACTATGGTACGAAACTTAAGAGAGTGATTTCTTATGTCTTTTTATAAAAAAGTTTCTTTGTACATATGTCCGGACTTTTTATTTCTAGGATGGTGGTAAAGTTTTTAAAAAGTCCGTATAAGAAATTTTAGGAGGTGATTTTTCATCAAAAAATAAGAAAAAAACTTTATTGAACATATGTCCTAAACGTCTTCGTTTTTAAACTACAGGGTGTTAAAATTTAAAAAAAACAATTTTTTAAATATCCCAACTATTCTTTACCCAATTTTGTTTTAATTTGGCATTAATATTAATGACATTAAGGGGTAATTTATCACTAACTTAATTATATTTAGTAAGTCCAGTGGCGTCTCGAGAGGCAACTGAAGGAATATCTCCAGCAAAAAAACGGTACGCCAATGACTGTGTAAAGGTGTGTAAAATTTTTGTGCTTTCTTTAGATTAAGCAAATAAAAATACTGCTTTAAGGTCTCCTAGTTTTTTCAGTATCTTGTTTAGTTTAAGAGAAAAAACAATCACCTAACTGCATATTTTTAGACCATCAAAGAAGCATTGCGGGATCTTTATCTTTTAAAAATTAGGTTTTATAATTTTTAATTAGTAATTATGTAACAAAAATAATAAATATTTATTTAAATAAGGTTTATATCCAGTTTAAGAGTTTTTACTAAAAGTATTTTCGAAACTTTTTGGGTTTTTGAAAATTTTAACATCCTGTTTCTCAAAACTAAGACGTTTAGGACATATATGTTCATATGAAGTTTTTTTAAATATTTTTGATGAAAAATCATCTTCTAAAATTTCTCGCATTTGTTTGGAAACACCCTGTATATATTTTTTAAATAATTTATTTGTTTGGTATGTTTTGTTTGTATTTTAGGGTATACTGATGTTGGTTGACAACAATATTTTTGAAATGCCAGGGTGCCACGGAAACTACTTCTATTTCTTTTGTCATAACGTACGGTTTTTCAATATTTATAAAAACAAAGACTTGCTTTTCCTCAAGCCAGTGCTTTTTCTTGAAGAATACAGATGTCGGAATTCGGAATGAATTTATTAACAAGTTGTTAAGAAAAGATGGGGCTTTATTATGCAGCAAAATTTTTTTCCAAAAGGTACGTGTTTAAAAGTTTAGAGTAAAATTCACTTTTAATTAACCCCCGTATATTATGGATAAAATAAATTATTGGATTTAATAAATGCTTTTATTATTATTATAAATCCATTGGAAATTTTCGTAGGTTAGATATGGAAAAATGATGACAATAAAACGGCCTAAAACTCGCCAAAAAATTATCAAAATCGATGCAATACTGAAAAAATTAGTAAGGATTGAATTTAAACCAGTTTTATTGTCCGGGTAATTTTTGGGCCAGTGTAGAATTTAGAAAATTCATTAAACTATGGTGCCGGTATAGATCCATCAATTTTGTAATCACAAGCTGCTGCTGTTTACTTATTATGCCTCCTGATTTTCCTCCATCAGTCATTGTCCTTGATAAGTATTATGTACTTGTCACCAAATAAACTTTCATGATATAAAAAGATCAAAAATTATGCCTTGGGATGGTGTCTATAAACAAAAGACGATTTCTTAATGATATAAGGGCAAGAGTTTTATTATACCGGTATGGAAACCAAACCGTCGACCATACACAAGTCAAGCTCTGAATCCCTTCCACCGACTTTGTTATGTACTCCCCTAATTTACCGCTGCAAGGAACGCGCTAATTTCAGTTAGGAGCTTCCTCCGGCCCACCGTTTCTGCCTTTCGTTGGATGACGATACGAGCAACGCACATCCCACCACCAATATTTACCATGTTTTAATATATATATATATATTTAAACTTTTACATGATAATTTCCATTATGCGCTATATATGTATATACCGAGCGTGTAAGGCGCCAGGTCAGTTGAGCGCACAACTGACGTGAGGTGGGTTCAAATCCTGCCGGCGTCCTGCGCAACCGTAGGCATGCGGACCCCACTTAGTTGGTAGGTTCGTTAGTCCCTCTGGGTGGCGACGAGGTCTTGAGTTGTCGCGCATAGGACCGTGGTTCAGAACCCACGTTAAGCCGTAGGTCCCGTCTGGCTGACATCACCCAGACGTTAACGGGGCGCACAATAAGCCGAGCGGCTTCACTGCATGGGTTATCTCGGTCCTAATTTAAGGTCTAAGGTCTTAGAAAAAAATATAGCAGCAATTTATGTTTTAAACTCCATAACAAATAATTATAAAAAATGTAATATTGACACAGAAAAAATTGTGGGTGCATCCTTTGGCTTTTTAAATATTATTCTTTCATTGTTTAAATATCATAATCAGCATTTTAATAGGGAAAATTAAAAACTTAATAATTTCTTGATATAATCTTTATTATTTGTTATACAATATTGTAAGAGCAACTTTAAGTACTGCTCTATCTATTTGAAACTGTACATTATTTTACTAACTTGTCACAATATCACAAAATAACATTTCCTTTTTTTGTAAGTCGTAGATTATAGGTATTATTCCCTTGCAACTATTAAATATTTTAAAAACGGTTTAAAACATATCTTAAAAAGCATATAAAAATATTTTCTTTATAAAAGCGGAAATAAAATAGGCATGCACCTTATTACAAAACAAAGTGTGATTTGTTAAATAAACAAGTTTTTAAGCCCAGTATACTACTTTTGCAAATATAATTTTAAAAGCCTCTGTAATAAGGTGTAACCCTGATAGAAAATAAATTTAAAAGGCTAAATATTTATAGAAAGTACTAAAGCTTAGAAGACTAAGTTTTTGCAAGCTGTAAAAAAGTAATTTAAGTATGTAAATGTCAATTTTGTCGTTTATCATATCAGTAAGCAGCAAGAAAGCTATTTTTTACACAAATCATTTTTTTATATTTCTTTAATAACGAAATAAAAATTAAGATTTATTCTAAAAATTGTATTATAAACCTCAAAATAAATCTATCCATTTAAAAGTTGTATAACTGGGCTGTACAGTTATTTATAAAAAAAAAAGAAGATTGTTGGTGCTTAAGAAAATAATTAAAATATTACCAAATCAAGCAATTAAAAAAAAAAATAATATAAGGTAGGAATATACCAAAGTGACATCATAGTATGTTACATTCGGTTTTTCTTTAACTCTGTAAATTGAAGGAACTTTACTTCTTATTACCTTTAAGTTACCAGACTAAAAGGCCGTAAACAATTACTAAAAAGAAAAAAATAGATAGTCCCATCATAATAACACTTATAAAACCTTCTTAGGGCTGTTCCTTTTGACGAGTACCACGAATATTATATCGCCATATATGGAAAAGCCGCTTTCACCCAGTCTGTCAAAGCAAGACATGGACATGTTTTGGGTATCGGATTGGGCGGGTTTTGTTACTGTAAGCCTTACGATTTTCGACACAATGTTTAAAAATTGCATGTAAAACATTGTGGTAAACTTTTCCCACAAAAGAAGTGACGCGTTTGCCCAATCCGACACCCGAAACATTTAACATTGACAGGCTGGGTTAAAGAGCCGCTTCCATATATGGCGGTATGCATATTCGTGGTAAACTCGTCAAAAGAAACCCCTTAAAAAGATTTTAAAAGTGTTATGATCATGAAGTCAACTTAATTACTGGCTTAGGTACTAAGAGTTAAAATCAGGAAAAATCTTATAAATAACCTACCATGATGTAACTTATATCAATCATATAACAAAACTGGCCCTCGTAAAAACTATAGTTTTATGTGTATTTAATACAAATTTTAATAAAAAAATAACATTGCGTTTAAGTTCTGAGACGGATTAATTTAAACTTAAATTCGGAAGGGTTATCAGATATTTTTAAATTAATCGAAAAGATTAACATTACTATGGTAACGATCCTATTCGGACTTGCAATGGTAATATTTATCAGATATCTTTCTAATAAAATATTCGAAAATGTTCAAATACGAATTTAAGTTTAAATTAAATACCTCGTATTACTCTCAATAATGAGTATTTTTCTGAATAAAGCTTTTTTTTGTCTTTTTATGTTGCATAAAATAAAAGTTATGTTTGGTTTGGACTCGGCGTGAAAACTTACAACTAAATAAAAATACTGTTGTTCATAACTTACATAATCAAGACTCTAAAAAACTTAAAAGTAAAATCATATGGCAACTTTCTTCAGGTCCCTGGGATGCTCTATTCTAAAAAGTTGGTGACCAGTGCCATTATCGATATACCAGCGATAAGTGCTAACATTTGTTTAAAGGATTCTTTAGGGTTTTCTTCTTTTAGAAGATCTGGAAGAACTGTTACTAGGGCGATATGAAGAAAAGTTCCTGCAGTGAATGGAAGGATCCATGATGTTCTGGCTTCTGCAAGAGATGTTTGAAATAAAGGTTAAAACTCCATTAAACTCTCAGAGAAAGATGAAAAAAGAGATAATACAGTGAAGACTCGATAATCCGAATTCTTCAGTAGTCCGAACAAGCATTTTCAATACATTGGGTACTCTGTAATCCGAATTTCATAATACTCGATAATCCGAACCTGTAGTTTTAGGCCTATTTCCTATAGAAATTGTGACTAGATGTTCAGAGATTCCTCCAATTACCCTTTTGTTTATATCTGGGATTCACATTAAACATGTATGCAGCACTTTCCCTGCTTTTGAGCAGTGATATTTACATACTTTGCTTGTTACATGGATGTTTGTAATGCCATTTTACGTGATATAAGTGGGTTTTTATTTTAATATTTGCTTAAATAAAAATGTCCCCTAAAAGAAAACACAAGCCATTGTCCATAAAACAAAAAAGTAAAATTATTGAAAGACTTAACAAGGGAGAAAGTGGAAAAGTGTTGGCCGTTAACGGTAACGTTGTTAAAAACTCTTAACCTAAAAGATGCAGTATGTCTGCTATGCAAAAGGTCTCTTCTGAAGTCTTGCAGAAGTGCTGGCACAAAATTATGTCCGATAACGATGAAGACATTGAATATGATGCTGAAGATCTAATTCCTCTAAGCGAATTACGCCGTAATCTACTTTTTTTGGATGGAGATATGGAAGGTAAATCAAAATATTTGTTGTTGTTTGTTATTTTTTTATTTAACTTTATTTTTTAGATGTTGCTGGAATGCTTAATGTTTTGGCAGAATCAAATCTAACAAACGCGGAAATTCGTAACTGGGTTGAAAATGATGAAGATCTGTTACCGCTGGAAAAAGCAGATAGAGATTAACCTAAAGTTAACGAGCATGAAGGCTTGGAATTAGATAATCAAAACAAAACTGTTAAGAACGCTGAAGCAGCTAAAAGTTTTAACCTGTGTTTAAAATGGGCCGAAGAAAATGATATTCCACTAAATGATATTCTTGTACTTCAAAGGTTAAAAGAAATGGCCTTTATGAATAATCAAAGATGTGTAAAGCAAACAAAAATTACAAATTACTTTAGAACTTAATACTATATTCTTACTTTTTCATATATTTTTAGTGTTACTTATTCCTAATTACTGTTTTTATTGCGTTTCATAATAAAAATTTTAATAAAAAGAATTGCTTCGCTAATCCGAATTATTTGCTAATCCGGATCGCCTTGGTTTTTATTAGTTCGGATTATCAAGTCTGCACTGTACTACTTTCTTTGTTTTAAAAGCATTTGTAATTAAACTATAGTTTCGGTAAAGCCTAATTTTAATAGATAGCAGCAGAGTTGTCAGGCTAAATTTAGCCAGAAGTTTCTTTAATTCAAGAAAAACTTTTTACTTTCATCTATCCTAGTATTCAAAAGGCAACACCATAAATATGCACACTTATATATACACATATACGCAACGAGAGACAATACGTCGGCGTTAAAAAAAAGGTTAAAATTCTGTATGCAACCATCTAATCCAATTTTGTTCAGGGTTTGTATCCTAACCTAACAGGTGTCAAACAGTGATTTACTGTGGTTTAACTGCTTTTTATTACGTCTTTAATTTAACGAGAGATGCAGTTTTGGATCCAATGGGCGCATTCAAAAGTATTCAGCTGCTTAACCTAATCTATTGATTTAATTTGACAGTTTTGACACTTTGCTCACCTAGCTGCTTAGAGGCTGAGTACTTCTAAATGCACCCATTGTTTTTAACTATTGGCTTTTTTATATTTTTTATTGCATTTATTTAATACTAGCTATGATTCCCGGCTTCGCTCGGGAGTTGATATGAGACCCAAATAACCGTTGTTCTGAATGAAGTTTAAATACTCGACAACAGATAGTGCCACTACACTTAATTTCCAAGTTGATGGGTAGGAAGAGTCCTTATATCTTTAAAAATACGCCCTTTAGGGTAAAACGGGAACTTTCTTGGTCGAGGGGGATAAAGGGCTATCACACTATATAAGTCCCTTTATCGTATCGGGACTCCTTTTCAAGTTTTATCGGCACGCACATTTTATCAACTAGCAAACTAGACTATGAATTGTCAAGTTCACCTATACTAGTTCAAAATTATGCCGATAAGGGATTTTTAACAATGTTGGCAGGTTAATTTTAAAGGACAAAACATATTACTAAAACTTGATAGTTACGAGATTAACAAAAAAGTGTTTACCAATTGAGTTTGTAGCTCCACTAAATACAATGGCACAAAGAGCACCAACAAGTCCACCACCGGCTGTAAGAAGTTGAAAACATGCAGCGTGCCATCTTGTAAATCCAGATTTGAGCAAAATGGCGAAATCTCCGACTTCGTGAGGAATTTCGTGGACCAAGATGGCAAACGTTGTCAATATTCCAGTTGCAGGTGATACTAGAAAAGCCCCTCCCAAGGATAAACCATGGGTAAAGTTGTCAATCGTGTTGGCTATGAGATTCAGATAGCCTGATATCTAAAAATTTTAACAAAATTATAGGCTGTCATCGACATAGCCAGTATTATGAATGAATAGAAACAAAATATAGGGGGCTTTATTAAGAAATGGATTAAAACTGACATAAAGAAAATTTAAATAAAAAGTTAACTGATATTTAAGAATTCTATACAGTGGGGATATTAAAAAGTTCCCCCAACTTATCTTTTGACTGGGACAAGTTATCAAGATAGAGTAAAATTTGGGTAAAAGGGTGTCACTTAAACTACTCTTTGGCATAAAAATAATTTCGGTCACGTGACCCAGTGCCAAGGGGCACTAGCAACCTTTTTTTCAAATGAAAGCTGAGTCACGCAGTATCTTCAGGAAAACTAAAAATCAACTAACTTATTAGGGAGTTATTGAACACCACTTTAGAACTTTGCCTTAATAAGGCACTCCTTATTTTGACAGGTACGCATGCACCTCGTTTTAAAGGCCCTCTAATTCTCTACCCAATGCCACTTTGCTTTTAAAAATTGGCCCACCCGTTCCAGATTTAGAACCGTCTGAAATTTGGCTTGAATACCGTACAAATAGTAAGGTTTTAATGAAATTGGCTTGTAAGACTACAACGGCTGAGCCAATTTTCAAAAGAAAGTGGCGTTAAGTAGTGAATACAAGGACCTTTAGAACGAGGTGATACATGACCCTCATTAAATTTCTATTTGAAAAAAAAGTTGCTAGTGCCCCCTTGACACTAGACCATGTGCCAAAATTATTTTAATGCCAAAAAGTAGCTTAAGTGACACCATTTTACTCAAATTTTACCCGATCTCGATATCTTGACCCATTCCAAAGTTAACGGGGAGAGAACGCAATGTATGTTCAAACAGGAGCTAAATTCAAAGGCTTGTAACTCTAGAACGACTGGACCGATTTTTAAAAATAAAACGGTGATAAGTAGAGAATCAAAAGGCCTTTAAAACAAGGTGCTACATGATCCCCCTTTCCATTTGAAAAAAAGTTGTTAGTGCCTCCTTGCCACTAGGCCACGTGACAGACATTATTTTTATGTTAAAGAGTAGTTTAAATGACACCCTTTTACCCAAATTTTACCCGATCTTAATATCTTGTCCCATTTAAAAGATAAAGTGGGGAAACTCTTTTAATATCTTCACTGTATTTTATTATTTTGCTGACTTACGTGTTTTTTGAATTGTTTTCGGGTAATCCTTTCACATTATTATTTTCTACAACTTTTGTCTCTTCCACGTCTTCACTATTGCTTTCTATCACAGTAAAAAACTTCTCTGCAGCTACAAAGGTAAGCAACCCAAGTAGGATCATCAGTCCACCACTATGCTGTCCTCCTAAAAACGTTAATATATGTTAAGTAAAGATCAAGCATAACAATTACATACATCTTCCGCCATGGGCGTAGTCAGGATTTTCTTTAGGAGGGCGAAGGGCAAAGAAAAACTAATTATATACCGGGTGTTTTTGAAAGATGGTACCCCTCTATAATTTGCTTACCTTTTAAAAGAGAAAAATAAAATTTGGTATGTCAATGTTTGAAGCAAATGTGCATTGGTCAATCTATTCACATAGTTTCTATTACTCTCGGTTTAACCGAAAATGACAGCTACTTTCAAATTTTAAATAGCACCATAGATATATTTTATTTTATTGTATCTGACATTCTGAATCCAATGACACCTCACATGTCATTTTTAATTTTTATCCTTTCAATCATTTTTTTTTAAATTTTATTCTCCAGTGCCATGGTCAAGCTTAGACGGTTAATTTTAGGTCAAGCAGTGCGTATATGTAATACATATTCATTTGTTATTTACTACTTCCCCAGACGGGGTAAAACTATGCAAAATCCTATTTAGGGTCATAACTTTTATTTTACGAAACGAGGGAGGCTCGTTAGCATATCCTTAAGGGGATGCCGTAGCACGTTAAATGAGCTAAGACGCGATTCGCTGCCGTTTTTAAATATTTGTTTGAGAAAAAAGTTGTATATTGAGAAGTTTCTTAAAATGATCCAAAGATTATCGGAAAGTTGGTTATTTTTACGGTTTTGTAATTTTGGGAAATTTAATATGTTAATTATTACCATTACCAAAAATCAATTAACTTTCTGATAATCTTTGGAACATTTTAAGAAACTTTTCTATGTACAACTTTTTCTCGAAACAAATATTTAAAAACGGCAGCGAATCGCGTTTTAACTAATTTAACGTGCTACGGCATCCTCTTAAAGAGCATTTTATTCTCATTAATTTAGTACCACAGAAGCGGTATTTTGGAAAAGGATTTTTCTAAAAAGCATTTAATAAAATATTTCTTAGTCATCCATTAACTAAATAATAATATCGATTTACGACATTTATTAGGTGGTTTCTAAAAAAGTCAAAATACTGCCTATTTGGTACTAAATTGTTTGGAGTCAAATGCTCTTTCAAGATAAATTAACGAGCCAATCTCAGGTTTGTTCCTACAGCAGTTGAAACCCTTTTGTAAACTATTAAGGGGGATGCGCTAGAGATAAAATTCGAGGGATTTTATATCCTGCGTATGAGCCTCATGGTTTGCAAATGGTTTCCAACTGTTGTAGGAACAAACCTCTCGTTATACATATATTTTTATTGTATTTATCGTTTTGGAGTCCTTAAATCCACGTAAAAATTTACCATCTAGATGAAAATTATTGATTTTGCCCATGGCTAGGGAGACAGCTGCCCCCTGTCTTCAGCCACTTCAAAATGTTTATAGGCAATTAAAGCAACCACAAAGCAGGACCGAGTGTTAAAAAGTGTTTAATTTATTAAAAACTGTTTTGCAGTGATACCACACACAATAATGTTAGCAAATATTGTATGTAAAAACAATAAAGATTGTAATTTTTTGGTAATTGTTTACAAACCGGACACATCGCCGATTTTAATAAAATTTGGTATACGGGGTTTTATGGGGTTCTGATTACGAATCTGAAAAAAAAATTGGTGCTCGAGATATTCATTATCAAATTTGAATAGAATACTAACCTAAATTAACCATATTCCCTCTTTTTTGCACGCAAATCTTAAGTTTCCTGCTAAATTGGCACTCAATATTTGATTTCCATTTCCTAAAAACCCATTTTTCTATTTATTTTACCCCTTCTTCCATAAACTTGCAAAGCTTCATTTTCAATCATTTCAATCGCAGCCAAGGCTACTGCGATTGAAAGGAGGAAATAAATAGAAAAACGGGTTTTTAAGAGGTGCAAATTAAATATTAAGTGTCAATTTAGCTTTAAATCAAGAATTGTTTGCAAAAAGAAAGGGGAATATGGTAAAAATAAGGTAAATTTGCTTTTCAAGTTTGTTGATGGAACAAAACGTGTCCGGCTAAAAATTATTTCAGATTTTAAATCAGCACTGCAAAAACTCCCATATACCAAAACTCATTAAAATCGGCAATGCGTCCAGTTTGTAAACAATTACTACTGAATTTATGTATATGTTTTTAGCTAACTTCAAGTTTGTTGAAAGAATATTTAATAGGGCCCTAAAATTAAACAAATATGCATTTTATTAAGGCAATTATACCATAAATAATAAAATGCGTATAAAAATTCCTTATTTAAGTGTAGAACAGATAAATTTAAATTAAGAATTAAATAAATAAAAAAAATAAGGGTACTTTACTTTTAAGTAGTTTTTAATCTTTTTGACCCACCCTGTATACCATAGAACTTTTAATAAACTAACTACTGCTTATAGAGTTTGTGACCATGCACTCACTTTTACAAATAATAAAAATTTTTGACAAACTGAAAATAAAAAGTTTTCCATCTGTTGCACACTCAATGGACCACACTGTAGAATGCTATTTTGCAGAAAAATATGTTTTAAATTTAAAATTATTTACAATTCCATATTATCTCGCAGAAAACGCTCATTTTTTCCAGTCCTAAAATTAGTTTGTTAACTTTATATCTATAATTAATGACTCAGTAGCTATTGTACCTACAATTAAAACGTATTTGATAATAAGTTTGTCATCAAAGTCAGTAAAATTTCACCTAGAATATGAAAAAAACCACTGTTTGCCGCATTCATAGTAGGAACAAAAAAAAATTAATATTTATTAGTATTGGATAAAATGACATTGAATTTTATATGAATCTTGAAAGCTGCAAGCTTACGAAGTGCCTCCAAAATATTTAACTACAAGAGGTTTGATTATATCTTATTATTTTTTTTAAGCAAACTTAACGGTAAAAAAATATCTAATTTGACAGCAATAGATAATTTTCTAGTGCAATACTGCTCTGGGGGTTCTACACTAAAGAAAACTAAAAGGGATAGATAAAAACTTTTAGTATTAGAGTTTTATATTTTTTTTTCACAAGCATAACGAAAAAACAAATGAATATTAAAAAGCTAAGAAAAAATTAGCTACTAGTTTTTAAATTCACGTTTTAAGTTTTAGGTAAAGTGCCCTCTGGCGGTATTTAAAAAAGTACTTTTTTCTTAAAATTTTAGAATCTGCAAAGCTCGATTTGTGTGCCAAATATCAACTGGATTGGTTAAAAAATAAATGCAATATGGCGAAACAACCAAAATAAAAATTGAACTTTGACGGCTTGTAACTCGAAAACGAATGACATTTTGACAAAAAATTATATAAAGCTCTACCCTTAATTTGTCAAGTAGAATCACCCCTTAAGTTTCGTGATCGATTTTTGAATCACCCTGTATAAGTTTTTTTACTTAGAATGACAGATCTATTCATTCTCTTTTCAAAAATATATAACTAGGTTGCTGGTATTTCGTTACGCCTTTTTGAAAATATTTTAGTTTTTAAATACAAATTCAAATAATACTATAAATCAATTTATAAACGATTTAAATACACTACTCAAAAGAATTATCGCATATGCTCGATTAATTTTGAATCGCCCTGTATGATGTGTTGTTGAAAGGGAGTAGTCAAATTTGTGATTATAAAATATCAGAAATGGGTAAGGGTATAAATTATTAACAAATGAGATTTCTCCCTTTTAACAGCACATTATATAGGGCGATTAAAAGTTATTCATTTTTCAATTTCTTTTTATCACCCCGTAGGATGTATTGCTAACAGTAAAAAACAACGGTTAATATAAAGTTATAGCTTCACGTTTTCTTAACATTCTCTTTTTTAATTGTCTTAATAACTTAATTATTAAAAGAGATTTGGCCATTTAAATCAAAGCATTTTTGTATTAAAGCTTATGAAAGAAATCGAGTATATGCGATAATTTTTTTGAGTAGTGTAGTTTATACCGGGTGGTGAGTCGCCGAGCGGAACATAGGAAACCCTATGTAAATTTTAAGGGGGTTAATTATTGGCTCTGTACATTTTAGAGAAAAAATTTTAAGTAACTTTTTGAAGAGACCAATCTAACAAACCCTCGTGCCAAGTTTCAAAAAATTTAATAAGCGAATCTTGAATTATCCAATTAAATGTAAATGCAAGATACTAAATTTTCGGTTCTGGGGAAACCAAACAGACAGCAAAGTTACCAGCAAACAATTTGTTATAAGGCTGTCACTGATTTATTAACACTTTTTTCTTATAATCAGTGACATCATTCATTTCACCGGTGCCTGTTTGGTTTTACCTGAACCGAAAATTTTTCGCAATTACATTTAATTGAATAATTCAAGATTCGCTTATTAAATTTTTTTGAGGGTTTGTCATATTGGTCTCTTTGAAAAGTTATCTAACATTTTTTTCTGTAAAATGGACAGGGGAGCCAATACTTAACCCCTTAAAATTTACATGGGATTTCCTATGTTCCTCCGGTCGACGCACCACCTGGTATATATTTGACATGTAGTGATATTTAATATGGGTTTTGGATAGAAATAACACTCTTAGATGCCCCCAATAGCCCCGATTTGAATTCTCCGGATCTAATATTGTGTGGTTACTAAAAAATAAAATTTATTAAGTATGAAAGGCCAGAAAATATATTCATACTTAGACAAACAAAATTTTGACGTCCTACGGAAAAACACCGTATGTTATATGGATTATTATATGCACATATCGTGTTTTTCCGTTGGACGGCAGAATTGAAAATAAAATTATGTTACTTAATAGAAACCTCTCTGATTTTTAAGAGCAGATTTTTCAAGTTTATAATAAATTATTTGTTTTCCAAGGATATGATGATTTTTACATTTTTACTATTAGTCTAAGAGCTAGTGTAAAGCTGTAACCTGTAGGTCTTTGAGGCAGGGGAGCCCAAAAGGGGATTTCGGGATTTACTACAGCGCGACAGATTAATAGACCGGAGGATACCTTGTACCCCGTTAATTACCTCCACCAAATATAAGCCCTGTATACAGGCCGTTCATAAAAAACAAAAATATATCCATCAAAAATTGTCGAGCGCGTCAGATTAAAATAAGGTGAGTTAATTACATGCTAAACAGTGTATATTCCACTAATCTGATAATTTGAGAGTGACATAAAGGAAACAGAGGGCTCCAAAAAAAAGTCATTTTTAGAGTGTTGATTTTTTTTTTAATTTTTAAAGGATAACGAAAAATATATAATCTGATACGATCTGAACGATTTCCACAAGCCGAAAAAATACCAATATTTTTCTGACATATTTAAAAATCTATAGCCGCTTTCCCTTCTGATGAAAATGTATACATTATATAACATTTTTTTCTTCTTATCATCTAAGATCTGCAACCCAATAAGTCTCTTAGACGCTGTAGTTAATTCCCATTTAGCATCGTGGGCTCCCCTACTCATGACCAAACCTGACATTTCAATAGAATTTGTCTCTAAAATAATTAGGGGAGCCAATAATTGACCCCATTAAAAATTACATGGGATTTCCTATGTCCCGCCCGGCGATGCATCACCCGGTATGCCACTATGTTCGACAACTTTTCCGGCGCTCAGGTAAGACAGGTAGGTATAGATTTTGATATTAATTTGTTTCTTTTGTTATGCTCAAAAGATAATAAATAAAAAACTATGAAACTTTTCTTCAAGAACTTTTTTTATCCTTATAAACAATTCTCCACTTTTACTATGGTATTTTTGTTAATTAAGTATTTTCAACTAAATTTACCTCAAATATCAACTTATTTTTTTGCCCCACAACTAATAATGGTTTACAGGAAATTGTGTTCTTTTAGCAAGTCAAATATACAGGGTGTTTTTAAACAAATGCGAAAAATTTTAGATAATTCCTTGTTTAAAATAAAGGGTAGTTTGCTTTATAAACATGGGGTCAAAAGTCAACCTTATGGCGGTACAAAAATGACTTTTATTTTTTATTTTAAAAACGAAATGCGCTAGAATAATGAAATTTTACAAAAATACCGGTATTCGAATATCGGTATTCGAATACCAGTATTCGAATACCAGAATATTCAAAAACGATATTCAGAATAAAGATTACCGAATACTGACCAAAAAGTATTCCGTCGAATACCGAATACCAAACACATAAATCTATTCGAATAGTATCTCTGTTCGGGATCAATGCTAGAGTAGGCGCTAGACGTTAGTCTTTTTAATATACAATGCTTATTTTGTTTTAAAGCAACAACATAAAGAGATTTTTCTCTTAAGTTTGTTTGCGATATCTCCCTAATGGTTGACTTTTTGACCCCTTGTTTATAGTTTCTGACTATGCGTACACATTCATTTATCAAATTTAAGAAATTAACACAAGGCCTATGTTTTTAAAGTTTTATAACCCTTTTACCGTCTTCACTAAGAAAATTTACATATACAAGGTGGACCAGATTTTTCGTGACAAATTAAGACAGTCGATATGAAAATAGTTTTTTATGAAAACAATCCAAATAAACATATTTTCTAAATTGTTTTGTGTCTAAGATACGGGATGTTAAAGTTTAAATTATTTTCAGCCTCTTTTTCTCCCTGTGTTACTTTTTTACCTTTACCTTTCCTTGACGTTTAAAAATTACATTGTCAAGTAATGTGTCAAGTAGTGTAAAATGCCACCCTTGTGTTTCTGTTTGCAAATTCATATACAAAATATCTGCTATTTTTCAATTTGAAAACTTTAACGGCATTTTGACACTACTTGACACACTATTTGACAATGTAATGTTTAAACAATAAGGAGAAGGACCTTAAAATAAATTAAACTTTATCTTGGAAATAAAGCAATTTATGAAATATGTTTATTTAGATTATTTTCATAAAAAAACGTTTCCTATCGACTGTCTGAGTTTGTCACAAAAATCTGGTCCACCCTGTACAACAAAGTTGACCCTAAATTCTATATTATATAATATATTATATTATTTCGAGACATCCTGTATACATCGTTGAAAAAAACTAGTTTAAATAAATATTAGAGCGCTAAATTCTTTAAGTTTACATATTTACCAAATTTGGAGGCGTCATTTGCCCAAATTTCGGGAAGAGAATGTAAGAATACATCTCCCAGTAACCCACCAACAGCAAAGCTTAGCAGGGTTTTCAGTTTATTCGCACTATCTGAAACAAAAAAAACACATTATTTATTTAGTGTATCTACATGAGTTGGCATAATATAGATTTTTAATTTTCCGAAAAAAGCATGGTACAAAACATAAAAAGCAACCTCATCAGATATCAAATTGTATCAGTCATGTACCAGGCCAAAAATATAATTTTTATAAAGTACCTGTTTTTACTAATATCAAAAAATGTTATAAAGAAAAAATGTTTGGAATTAAAAATAAGTTTTAAATGTGCAAATTGGTTTAATTCCAAGAAATAAGTTTGTACATTAGTGCATTGTACATTGTCTTTGTTTTCAGTGGTAAAGCGGGGACAAAACTAGGCGTAGGCAAAGTTGTATTAGGGAGGCCCCTCTTATGTGTTTTTTACAAAAGAAGAACTTTGACGACCGAAAAAAGGTCATCATTTCTAAACTAAAACAAACTACATCTCCTAAATCATCAAAACCATTTTTGGCCAAACCTCTTAGATGTCTGCAACTTGATATTTGTTGGTTGGTCGTTTAAGTTTTGGACCATGCAGAACTTTTTATAAAGAAAATCTGCTTTTTGTAAAATGCACACAAGCATGCTTGTCTGAACATAAAGTTTATTTTATTATCGCGCTACTTTTAGTTGTGGACCATGCGGACAGTTTTCCCAAAATGCCGCTTAAAGATTCAAAAATGTTTGATTCATTTATCCTCTTGCAACACCTATCCTAGGACACACTGTATATCATGGTTAAGTGGTATACAAAATCAGCCACATGAAGTCGTTCATAGGCAATGTGGGGAAAGGAGACCGTCTAACACAAATAACGGCATGTAAACATTTCGGATTAGATCACTAATCGTACTTCCTTTGTTGTTGTTTTACTGACCGATATAACTTTACATATTGATTATGAGGTATAAATTGCACAACATCGAAATTATAGATTATCGGCGGTTTTTTTACAAAGATGCATATTCAACATTCTAGGGGTTTCTGTGGTTTAAAAACGTCACAAAAATATTTTTTTCCAGATAAAATAGGTGACCAATGTATAAATATTGCTTTTTATTTTTATAGTAATTAAAATTTGTGACCGATTTTACGACCTTGCGCAGTAAACAAATCGAGGTGGACGAACATGCGCACTTAAAAGCCGTGGCAAAATACAAAAACCGGCACCCCGTGCCCTCCGTCCGTGGTCTGACGCTCATTAGCTACCGTACTCCGAACGAGAAACCCAGAGGAGGCGTCGTAAATTCTTTTTGATAATGCGGATAGCTTGTTTGGCGCCAGGCGCGTTCACCCTCGATTTGCTTGCGCACAAACCCGTTTTTCGCCCATGAAATGTAACTTTGGTTTGCGCAGGTTATAACATTGACAATCCATCGAGATCAGTGGTCGATACTGACTGTTACAGATATTAATATTGAAAATAGCAACGATGTTCTTAAGAAAAAGTAGTGCCACCATGGACGTTATTTAAAAAAATACTTTCTAAAAATGTCCCCCGGTCTGGGGATCGAACCCGAGCCTTCTGGATTAGAGATCAAAGACCCTGTTCACTGCGCTACCGGGGAGACAGAAGTGTGTGTTGTGTGATAATTCGTCATTAATATCACGAAGTAGCCTATCTATATTTTTCAATTTTACTAAACAGCTTTTTAAGTATTTTTTTATAGTAAAATTAAAGACGTCTACTATTTTTCCACGACCGTTAAAAAAAAGCTGTTTTTTTAATCGTTGACATGAAGTTAAAGTACTCCATTCTAGGACACTACATAAAGTGTTAAAAAAGTTCCTTTTTTCACACTTTGAATTAGTGTTTTGTTTTAACGCCTACTACAATAAACTTAAATATCAATTTATGCAATGTAACAGTAAACGCGACATCAACTGTACCAAACGGTCAAGTTACCTTTGATTTCGTCATTGTTTCTTTTAGTTCATGTGTTACTAGTTTTAAAATCTGACAGTTTGCAAATAAATTTAATAGAAATTATTGAAAATAATTAGTTATAATGAATTTGGATGACTAAAAAATTGAAAAGGAATTTATACTGTTTTAGTATTATTTCTACAAAAAGTAAGTACATACAATTTTATAAAATTAAATAATAAATGCATAGTTATAAAGACGATAATTGTCTCTTAAAAAATAAGGAGGCTATGTTTTTTGTTGCAATATAATAGCTGTGCTGAAAAAATTAAAATTAATAAGTTTAGATAAATAAAATATGTATAAAATGGTATTTTGGAGAATTTTTATACGGTCGTGGAAAAAATATAGTATGTAACACAGGGGCGTATCCAGGGGGGCACTCGGGCACGTGCCCCCAGAGCCCTAGGCCTAGGATTAACCTATATGTATATAGTTATTTAAAATAATTTTTTTATTGAGTATTCTACTAATAAAAATAAAATTTTATGAATAATACGGCCTGATCTCCATATAGAAGGTCTGCCGCTGGGCTTTACAAGGATCTAGCGACAGCCCCTAACTATCGTCTCTGTGCTTCCATGCATGATTGGTTGCATACCTACTGAGTGTAATGCGTAGTAGTATCGCGTTTCGCGCTTATGTGATTGTGTATAGATGCTTTTAACAGAAACCGCGCATTTTCCATTTTGCAATACAGTTTATTTCGTTTATCTTTCTTTAGTGATTTGAAAGCATACTTGAAAGTTTGGTTTGTTAGTTTGTTTCCTATTGGAGGTTGGGATCCACCGAGCTAATATTAGGGCAAATAATGCAAGAGATTACTACAAAATTAATGTTTTTGTACCTTATTTGAATTATTATATAGTAACCCTCCAAGAAAGATTTACGAATTATAAAAAAATTATCGAGTCCTTTGTAAATTGTCTTTTAAGACAGAGTAGTAATGTTGAAAATGAATTTTTGAAACTGGTTAAGTTCTACATAGAAAATGAATTTATTTTTGAAAACAGTGATACAATTCTAGTAGCTGAAGTAAAATTATGGCAAAGGAAATTATCCGATAATGTTTTCAAAAATGCTATCGATGCATATGTTTCCTGCAACGAAACAATTTTTCCAAATATAAAGAAACTTTTAAAAATTTTTGCCACTCTTCCAGTTACAAGTTGCACAAATGAAAGATCCTTCTCTACCCTCCGTAGACTGTTAACTTATTTAAGAAGTACGACAGGTTCTAATCGTCTTAACGGCTTAGCACTATTAAATATCCATCCTGATATTATAATTTCTCCCGAGGAGGTATTAAATGAAATGGCTAAAATTAAAAGACGGCTAAATATAAATATTTAAATTTTATTTATTCTAATTTAGTTTGTCCTACAAATAACATGTAATACTCTGTTTACTGTTTTTTTGTCAGTTTTTTTTGTAATAAAATACATTTACAGAAGCAGTGCTTTGATTTTTACATAAATCGGTGAATTATATAATTGATTATTTAGTTGGATTTGCAATGACCTATTACAGATTTTTAACACGCTTTTATTAACTTAGGTTGTAACTATCTATCTATCCATCTGGCTGCCTATGTAACGGAATCTTTGAGCCTAATTTTAACCAACTTCCAGCTATTCGATTTCTTTGAAACTTTGCACACGTATTAAGGACCCATGACAATGCAATAATCTGCAAACAGTATCCCGTTATCTTGTTTTTGATCGCCAGGAAAAAAAATTCCATTATATTATAAAAACAACACCTAGGTTGCCATCTGTTGGCAACATTTCAAACTTTGCTATTAAATGAAGAAGAAATTTTTTAGTGGGTTGCAATATGTTGGCAACGGTCCAAACATTGCCTGGATTGCCATCTGTTGGCAAAATTTCAAACTTTGCTACTTAATGAAGAAGAAATTTTTTAGTGAGTTGCAATCTGTTGGAAAATTCACAGTCATTCAGTCATAACATAACCTAAAATTCCTTTAATGTGAAATTAAAGTTGAAAAAATCAGTTAACTAAGCTATTAAAAACAAAGTATACACTTTAATTGAAATACAAGAAGCAAATAAATAATTAACATGGTCCTCCGCAGTAAATTTCTTTTTAGTTTAAAAAGGTAATATTTTAAAAAATATTTGTCTTATTTATGCAAATTGGGTAATTATTTCGAAAGTTGGAGCAACCCCCATTTTGACCAAATTTGATATACAGGGGCACAGAACTAATAAAAAAGGGGCTGGTTATTTTCTTTTTGCTGCTTAATTAAATAGTATGTTCTAATTTACTGTTATATTAAGAATTTTGTGCAATATAACGAACTAAAAAATGAAAAATAATTAATAGTTTAAAAAACTAAAAAACACGCTTTTATATGCAACCGAACTAAAAATTAAAAAATAATTTTTCATTAACAAAAATATTTTCACTTCATAGTAAAAAGCGTGGGGTGTTTTTCATAACTTCTCCATCATAGATATTGGCAAATATAATAATTATAACATTTAATATATTAAGCACCCCACGCTTTTTACTATGAAGTGAAAATATTTTTGTTAATGAAAAATTATTTTTTAATTTTTAGTTCGGTTGCATATAAAAGCGTGTTTTTTTAGTTTTTTAAACTATTAATTATTGTAAATAATTTTAACAAATGCTTTTTTCGTGTTCTACATCCTTCGTTATTTTTTGCAAAACTACTACTTATTAAAAAATAAGCCAACGTTACTCTTCAGTTTTTGGCTACTTGTGCCCCCCAGAAATTTTTCCTGGATACGCCTCTGATGTAACACATGCATAAATGTTCGTATTTTTGAGATACGCCAAATCGCGATATTGCTCACAGTTTTTCTTGAGTGGTCCAGGGATATGATATAAAAATGATTTTGTATTTTTTTTAAACTAAGCAATAAGGAAAACAATTCAAAGGCAAGTATTATTTTTATTTGCCTAAATACAAGATATGCTAGTAAACATCAGTAGTAACAAAGCCACGCGGTCATCAGTTCTGTATCACTTTCAAATTATTCCCCTTTTTGTTGCTTGCACATTTTTAAACGACGCATTTAGCAAGAAATAGTTGATTGCCGTCTTTATTTGTATGATGCCTGTTGCTTCTTGATAACTGGTTTTTACTTTAGTACTTTTAGTTAGTACAAAGTTTTCATTTACATTTTGCCACCCACTTTTAACTATATCCAAGGCAGAGACAAGAATGAGACGAGCAACTAAATGTAAATAAATTATCCAGAGAGAGATAGCTGCTGGGCTTCCCTTGTCTGTCTTCAAGGAAGGTAAACGCAGATGGTGCGTGAGTCGACTTTATCGTTTGCCGGCCAAATTAAAATTATATAGCTGTGCTATTTTTGCCCTTAATGTTAGGTACTTGTTTTTGTTTCCTATTAATATAAAATATTGGGGTTTAGTTCAATAATTATACACACCTAATTAAAAATGTGATTTATTTGGTTTTTATAAAGATTTTTCTTACAGATAACCATGTCAATATTACCTTAAATTATCTGTTGAAAAGCACAAATTTAATATATACACTGTGATCACTAATAAAAGTCAATATTCAAAGTCCAATTAAAGGTAAAAACCACGAAACACACAATAAATCACAGAAAATGTAAACAAACTTTCCAAACAAATCGGCCATTGAAAAATATCAAACACAAATATCGAATAACATTTTGGCGTGACTGCCTGCGGCAACGTTTGTCAAGTTAAAAATATTCGATTCATGGTATATTTTCTTTCTCTTAATTAGTTGTGAGCCAAAAAGGACATTAAAGTTTACATGCAGAAATTGTAAACAACTTGGCAACCAGGGCACAGCGATGATTGCTCCATCTACGATAGCCTGCCATGATGAAAAACAAAGACATATTTATTGGAACTTGCGTTAAACCAGAAAGAGATAAATACAATGGACAAATTGTTAGGACCAGTTACTCGTCTCATTGTTGTCTCTGTCCAAGGATAGAAAAATAAAAACGTTTCATACTTTTTCATCTTTACCTTTTGATCCTAAAAAAACAAAACAAATGAACATCAAAAACTCAATAAGAATGAAAAGGGGAACCTTTTTTTTAATGGGACACCCTGTATATTAGGTTACCATTAAAAAGGTCTTTTAAAAACTTTACAAAAATACCACATTTGATATATCTATCTTTAATAGTTTCGGAAATATGGCCATTTAAATCTGGATATAATTTCCATTACATTAACAGTCTCAGCTTAGTGCCGTAGGTAGGTAAAATGGAAATTATAATCTACCATTTTTCAGATTTGAGTGGTCATATTTCGAAAACAAATAAAGAAAGAAATATCAAATGTCGTATTTTTGTAAAACTTTGAGAGACCTTTTTAATAGTGACACAATATACGGGTGTTCCAATTTAAAATAAATAATAGTTTAAAAAACTAAAAAACACGCTTTTATATGCAACCGAACTAAAAATTAGAAAATAATTTTTCATTAAAAAAATATTGTCACTTCATAGTAAAAAGCGTGGGGTGCTTAATATATTAAATGTTATAATTATTATATTTGCCAATATATATGATGGAAAAGTTATGAAAAAATAGTAAAATGCACCCCACGCTTTTTACTATGAAGTGACAATATTTTTTTAATGAAAAATTATTTTCTAATTTTTAGTTCGGTTGCATATAAAAGCGTGTTTTTAGTTTTTTTAAACTATTATTTATTTTTCATTTTTAGTTCGATATGCATTTATGTATGCATAAAAGTTTGGAATGTTGCCAACAGATGGCAACCCACAAAAAAATTTTTTTCGCCATTTTGTCAAGAGTAGCAAAGTTTTTCAGATGGACTTTCTGAAAATAACCTAATATAAAATTTGAGTAAAATCGATTCAGATCGAACTCTTGAAATGGCCGGTGGTTGGTACCACTGGGACGTACAGGTAACAGATGACACTTGGTGGTATCAAGCAGTGGTTATAATAATATAATGGAATTTTTTTTTCCTGGCGATCCAAAGCAGGATAACGGGATACTGTTTGCAGATTATTGCATTGTCATGGGTCCTTAATACGTGTGCAAAGTTTCAAAGAAATCGAATAGCTGGAAGTTGGTAAAAATTAGGCTCAAAGATTCCGTTACATAGATGGATAGATAGATGGATAGATAGTTACAACCCAAGTTAATAAAAGCGTGTTAAAAAAAATACCTCTGCGTTTTTCTTGAGATTTTGATGTTAATTTGGTTGTTTTTTATGCTCAAAAGATAATATGTAAATGAAAAAGTATGAAACACTTATACACAACATTTTTTTGCTATCCTTCTTATTTATAATTAAAAGTGGGCAGCAAAATATAAATGAAAACCCTGTACATCTTTTTGTCAGCAATATTAGCTTAAGTAGGTACCGCTCGAGAAGCCACTGGGTTTAATAAAAATAATTTACTTAGGGCTACTTGGCTTCTCAATGCTACAAAAATCGGTTAAGGAATATAGGAATATTAAAAATTTGTTTTTAACTTAAACACCCTGTATCTTGGAAACATCGCATAAACGGATCTATCTTTATATAAACTTTTTTATGAAATTAGCTCATAAATAAGTCCTTAAATTTCTTTACCGCAATTAAGAAACACCCCTCATCCACTATAATAAATAAAATCCCAGTAATAAAAACGAACAATATAATTTTTTCTATACAATATACTTAAAACTTTTTGTTTGTCTGTAGTAGACAAATAAATTAAAAATTATCAAAACAAAATAAACAAAACGCAGTGCGCGGCGTGCCGTTTGACTTTTGCACACGAGATTCTAAATACACAATGCGCTTACACCCGGCCCAGAAAATCCACATTATAATTGACTCAGTTTCTCCAGGCATCGACATCACTACCGTCTACAATTACTCAGCAAATTACACACAATAATATTAAGTAAATCGGGGAGATTGGTGCTAACTAGGACTTATCGTTCCTATAAAGTTAATACAGGGCTATTCATTTTAAAGTACACAGGGTCTTATTTTTGAACTTCCCTATACTGTAAAGCACTAGAGGCCTATTGGGAATTCAAATTAAGGAGCACAGTGTTGCAATTTGGTCAAACAGCTCATAAAAATGGGTATCTAGATTCAATTTGCCAAAGAATATTAACATAAATTACCTGATTAGTTATTAAATTTTACGAAAAATATTAGGCATTATTGTCTGACAACCTAAATAACACAAAGCAGGATAATAGTCAGTGATTTGAGAAACTTTATATATAGCCATAAAGCGTAAGTTCTTCGTTATTTAGACTTGAACTGCAGATAAACCAAAACTGACTTCGCACGTTTTGCTTCATTGCTGAATTTTTAACGAAATCGATGATGGCAACCACTTAAACGCTTAACACTAGTTGTAGACTAACTATTTTCTTATTTTTTATTACATTCATCCCATAAATCATAAAAATTCTTTAAAAAATAGAATATTAACTGCAACAACAGAAAGCAAAACTTGATTATGAAATGTCAAATGTTCTAAATTTGCAACTGCAACGTTGCCAAGTCGCTTAATTTTAGTTTTCAATACATTGGTTTAAAAGTTAGTAACCCTAGTTACCACAATAAAAAATGTATTTTGTTGGTTTAAAGAGTCAGTTTATTCATTATCAATAAACCAAATCAAGTAACCAAAGTATAGTAGATTTTTTGCAGTTATTGAGATGATAGGTAAAATTAGTTACGTAAACGAATCTGTGGTTATAATTTGGCATCAGTTCAACATTTGACGTATTTTTGGCAATAGACTGGAAAGTGCTGGGGTAAAACTGACCATAAAATCATGATCTGCATGTAAAAATACACATGAAAAAGTAGGTATCGTAGTACCTAGGTTACCGCTTTTTCCTTATTATCGCTTAAGAATCTTTAGAAAACTGAAGAAAAAAACATACCTTTAATCAAGATTTATCCAAAAGTTTTAAGTACAGATAGCAGGAAGGAGAAAATAAAAAAGACTGATATAATATTAATAATACCATTAATATATAACGTAATGGTAATGTACCAAAACCAAACATCTTGCAATTCAGAGAGAAGAGAAATACATTCCGATCAAGGTAGAAACTTGAGTCCGATATTTTCAAGAGTCGTTGTAATGTCCTGGGAATCCATAAAGCAAGAACCACACCTCTTCATCCCTAGTCAGATGGCATGGTCGAAAGGTTTAACATAACTCTTAATAACTACTAAAAATCAAAGTAAATGACCAACAAAGTGACTGGGATAACTGTATACTGCCGCTTTTATTAGCATACCGCTCAGCAATTCACGAAACAACTGGAACAACACCTGCTAGAGTCATTTTTGGAGCGGGATTGTGCTTTCCAGTTGACTTACTTACAGGACGACCTTTTAGCAAGACTCTTTGTTTGACCTCCGGACAGTGCGGACGTGCGTAGAGGACTACAAAGTTCTTCCCGGAGTGGCGGCGAGAGGTGTCGTACGAACGTTTTTTACCTTCGGGGATCAAAGAAAGATTCACGCTAAATTGACGGCATCTTTCTTCTGGATCTAAGCGCTGTGAGCGAAGATTCCTATAAGCTGATGGTATCCTGTTTGGTGGTGAACACGGGGTATTTCTCAAATGGCGGGAAATGGATGGGCGTGCCATGGGAACTGTCATTAGTGAAAGTGAAGGTTATACGTAACACCATCAGCAGATCTTGGTTTGACAGCCGACAATTTATGCATTGCATCGATTGTTAAATTATTTTGTTTTCTTTTTGGAATTTCTGGGAGCTACGAGCTCGATTATCCAGATTTTCCGCCGACGAAGCCCTGGAAAGCATAGTCCGGAAGGGGGAGAGTGGTGGATTGGACCTGAAGGGACCAAAACCAAGAAAAAAAAATAGAGAGAGAGAGAGAGAGAGAGAGACCTTTTAGCAAAAAAGAATAAGCAGAAGACCATGTAAGTCAACTTAGTAAACAGCTGCAAGAGATATACGAAGAGATTCGTAACAGGTTACAAAAAGTGACTGCATGAAGTCCCGCAGTTTAGATTTTGCTGGTGCTAGAGCTTTAAAAGAAATATTGCAATTAAAAAGTTTTTAACAAAAAGAATTGTGTAACGATCGTGGTGGCACTATCGCGTTGCCTAAAAACGAACCGTAATATGCAATGTCTGCAGGTTTCGGTACTTCGACTACGTTAAAGAGACTGGAGGTTAAGGTCGATTCTCACTATACGTTCTGTTTACCTCCCAGGCACCTCCTGTTATCTTGAGCTTCATTCTCACTACGGCAAGTTAATTTTACGTCTATGTTTATTTTTGTACACACTTTACCTTACTTATCTTCAGAGTAAATGGTTGGTAAACGGAACGGAAGTGATTTTTTAGATAATATGTTTTCTTGGACTATGATTTATATTAAATAGTATTTATTATACATATGTAAACACCAGTAAACGCACCATGACAGATAAAACAGGTAAAACGTATATTAGTCCTACAGTCCCGCAACACAATGAAATTGTTCATATCAAAGCGCTGCCGACATATCGCCTTCGAGTGTCTAGCTTTTGCAGGCAGGCGCCGTGCCGTCCGTTTAATTGATCCTCTCGGTTCAACACACGCGTTGAAAAAAGAAACTATGTAACACATGCCGCTTAGCCGCTTAAATAAATCCATTTTACTTTCTTTATGGTGCAGCGGGGACGAGATGCAAGGGATACCCGTTGTCGGATATCGTCGGGCATTTTCGCGCCGTTAGAGGAGAGATTTTACTTTAGTTATTTCTACGGTAATGAAAAACCTTAAAACATCTAAAAATCCGACACCCATGGTACCTAATATTTAGGTTTTATATAAGTCGTGGGCTACCCATAAACATAAAAAAATACATGTTTTCATTTAAAATTTACTAAAACGACGATGTTATTCTACATTTTTTTTAAACTACTTTCCCCTATAATTTTGCACACGCGATATTTCTATTGCATATTGTTATTTCTTTATCATAACATGCTACTTATTTGTTGTGATTACCATAGTAAAAACAATAAAATTATTATCAGGAATTGTTTTGAGTTGAAACATAATTATTTAATTACTGTAACTATTAAAATACCGGTATTTTTTTAAAACTAGGTCTATCGTTACGAATTAATAAAATTAATCATTAATTATCCAACACTGTCATTTCAATTTAAATATTAATAAAACACATAGTATGAACTTATTTTAAAAATACTATTCAAAGCGAGTCAAAGTGAGTGTCCATAGAGATATTTTGCACCTCTTAAAATAACAGACGTTTTTTGGCCTCCTTATGGTTATCGTTATTAAACATAACGATTACGGCAGCAGTTTTAGACAGAGATTTTGCAACCTCTTTTAAGAAATATATCTTGCGTCTGCGCTTTCGACACATAACCTTATTTTTGCCTGTGGTTCACCCATTTTAAAGTTAACGAAAAATCAGTATTTACTTTTATTCTTCATAAGATATAAATCCATATTTAAATATATGCAAACACTTCTGTTGATTTCGTTTTTTAAAGTAGATGCAAACAATACAGTATAAGCAAAACACAAAAAGTAAGGTTAGGTTTGGTAGTAGAATAAAAAGCAAGTGTGCCAGATTGTAACATCTAAATTAATTACTGATTTAGAATATCCGTAAAAGTGCAAGTCCTTTTTAATTTTTTAACACTATTTAGGCTTTCAGCCTTCGTGGATTGTCCAAAGATAAAAAAAAAAGAAAAAAAACTATTTGATTTTTATTACTGCTATAAATTTTTCGCTAATTAGAGCCTAGGTATAAATGATATTTTAATTAATACGGCAATAAAATTTTAACCTTTTAAATAATTGATATTAAAATTTCTAGAATCCGGCAACCACGCAGTTTAAGAATAACGATAACGATAACGATAAGCTCTTCCGTATTCATCCGTAATTAAAGGAGTCCGGTATGGTTAATAACGATAACGGATCATGTTTGCGTTACTGCGCAGTCTCAGAATAACGTTAACCACAACGGAATTGCAAAATTAGAGGTGCAAAATGTCTCTAATAACTTATTAAGTTTTTATAAAACTGTTTACGGATACGGATCGGGTTTACAAAAGAGCAAATGAATAAAAAAATCATTGATGGAAAAATCCGCATCCTTGATAAAAATTTTTGCTTAAAGAAAATTTTGATTTTTTTTATTGGGTTCTCAAAAACTTCAAAAAAATGAGTTAACTACCTTAATTTTTATTTTTGAGTAAAATACAAATTAAAACCCACACGGGAAAAACGATGAACGTCCAAAATTATAAGGAGTGCTTTTTAATATTAAATATTAAATTATTTTTCCCAGTGTGTGATATGTTTTGCTCAATTATAAAAAGAAAAAAACCCAAGTCTTTTCCGTGTCTTCCTTTTTTAGTTGTCTTCCTTGTGTCTTGCGTCAAAAGTCATCTTGATCGACCCCAGGATATGAAGCGGGTGTCCCTGTTCATATGTGTTTATATGTATAAGTAAAGATATATATACGAGTAAATTAATTAGTTCCGTGGCCAAAACACTTAGTATGTAAGGCCAAACCAACCTAGATACAAAAAATAAATTCTTACAGGATAAAGAATTTAAATGGACCTTTCCAACATTTAAAAAAAATGCAAAAACCTATTGTATAAAACCTATTACAATCCACTTCCAAATCCTTTAGGATGTTATTATGCAATCAAATTATCTGCCTGTTTAAATAACACTTTTAATTTTATTAACTAAAATAAATTAAGCAAGTATTTATATTTTTTAATTTTAAAGTAATCTATTTATTATTTGGTAATTCATTTTAGACAAAAATTGTCACCCAATTTTGTTTTTAATTTTACACACTGTGGAACTAATCACATTGTTTAGGATATAATGTAATGTTATATCGCGTTGGTCAACTCGATTATGGTTTTGGTAAGTGGGCCAACTAAACCATGAAATTGAATAGTGTTACAGAACTTAAGAAAACTAAATGGTACAACGATTAGGTAACTTCAATAATATGCACTATCGGAGATACTGTTCGATTAAATTTTCTGGGCGTTTAAGATAACAATATTTTTTCAACTCTAATAACATTAAAACCCTCCATGGATAAGTACCAGTTACGGATTAAGTCGACGCGGGGCTCGTAGCAAATGTGAACAGGAGGCCCTTGAGTTACATTGCCTATTGAAATTTAGAATGTAAATAAAACAGAACATTTACAAAAAGGCTTTTCGTGATTGAAAGCGTGCAACTTTAGAAATAACACTCGTTAAATCAATTTTCCTAAGTAAATCATTATTTATATTCATTATAGTGAGGTCATTTAAACGTTGTTTTCCCATAGTGTTTCCTAATACTGGCTATATAAACATCAATTTTAGGCGTTCAACCAATTATAACCGCGGTAATAATTGGTGACAACTTTGACGTATAATACATTGTTTAAACGTCAACATCAACCGAATGGTAAATACCGTTTTAGAATTGGTTCTTCGCCTAAAATTGATGATAGTGCTGCTGCTATTCGGTAGCTTCAATTTTCTATAAGTAAATACTCGTACTTGTAAACAAATACTCATACGTTTGAAGTAAATCCTTTTTTATTTCTATATTATGATCAATACATTTTACCTATAAGCAAAATCATTTGCTTCTTTTTATTCCTATGGCCCATTAAATGGAATCCTAGACTTCTCCTACCTCTAGTTTTTTACGATTCAAGGCACTTAAAAAATAAATAAAATCGTTGAGCCTAGCGTATCCAGAGTAAATATTATGGTAGAAATTTCACGATTTAATAGCTTTGTTCGCGAGTGCGTTCGCGGTTAGTAAAATCCTGAATTTTTAGTAACAGTTCTGTGTTCGCGGGTTACAACGGAATCAGTTCGTTACCGGTTCGTAACCTGATTAGCAGTCCTGGGATTTTTGTTGGAACTAAAAGTTCAGTTCGGAATTTCATGCGCATTGTCGACATGGTTAGCTGTTTTCTGTTTTTGTGGTACAGAAATAAACCGTTGTATTACAGTTTATTTGTTTCTGCTACTTTTTATGCGGGTTAATATACCTGTTGAATATTTTTTTTATATTTTTGTGATTCTGAGCGTAAAACAAAGGATTTTTAATTGTAATAAATTAAATAAAGATTTAATTAAAAAATATAGACAATTTTACAAGATTTTACCATTTCTTGTTGTTTGAATTTTATCTTTAGTTAAATACACATACTTATGTTAAAAACGAGAGGAGGCAGAGAATCCCTCGTCTTCCGCCGAGAGACCTCGAGTGGCTTTCGACAGTATAACAATTTACCTTTTTGTTTGAATTTAATTTTTTTTTGTGCAGTATCCAATTTAACCATGAAAAATCCTAACCAAAAGGCTAGGTTAGAATACATCCTCAGCTGTATAGAAAATCGTTCGCGGTAAATAAAAATTCCGAACTAATAAATAACTAGACATGCGCTTTAAAACAAATCTAGACCAGTTCGGTTCTGGTTCAGAATCAGTTCAGTACTAGACCCGCGAACAAAGCTATTACTACCTGGGGAGAATGGACTTATCTCTATAAAATTAAAATATGAACTCTTCAGATTTTAAAAAGAAGTCTGTTGCTACGACCCATTTCAATTTTGTTTTTAGATCAACATTTTCATTTGGAAAATAGACTGGTCCTTGAATAAATGTTAAAAGTTCATTTTTTGTTCTTGCTATTATACACATGTAGAGGAAATTGACCAAATATGGAATCCCATTTTGTTTTTTACACATAATTTGCATATAAATTATAAATAAAAAACTATTTTAGTAATTACTAACAATCATATATTTGTCCTTTATTTTGTAAAATTTTTTAGTTACATTAATTAATTTTAATTAAGATCTTTTAAAAAAACTAAAAAATAACAACGGTAGCTAAATATGGAAAAGGTACCCCAAATATGGGATAGGTACTATTAACTAGACTGGGCCAAAAATCGACTTTTATTTATTTTCGAAAAATAGGTATACAGAAAATATTGTTTAGGGCGACAAAAAGAAAATATTGTGATTAAGGTCCTTCTTCTTTAATTTAGTATAGTACTATTTTTTAAAAACCTTAAACGAGATTTATAAGATGAGAGATGAGATTAATGAGAAAGTGATAAAAAAAACATTGCTACAGCGACGAAAGAGCTTGCTTTACTGACATGTTACCACTTTTACCCGCGTGTGAACATTAAAAAAAAAGAGACAAACAACTCTAATTGCGGGTGTGAGTTTCCGTTTAAGAGAAATGCCGGTATCTCATATTGGGGATATTCCATATTTGGTCACTTTCCTCCATTAATGGTAGCTAGTGTATCATTATCTAAGTTACTGCTAATAATAAAGAGATATCCTAAAACTATGTTGGAGACCTAGTTTGAAGTTACTCATATAAATAAAATTAAATTAGGGTTTCTTTTCTGCAAAAAATCACTGTCATTTCTACTATTGTGGCGATGCTAACACTGGTGTAGATAATTTCATTTCCTGGGGGAGGGGATGATGCAATGAATAAAGTATGTTTAACCTCGTTTTGTATTACAAATTGGAACATTGGCCAAACAAAATTTGAAGAGCAAGAAAAAGGTCCTCGCCCAAAACCGCCATAAATTTGGCGTCAAAATCATTAATATTATGCATAAACTACTACCAAAAAGCAGTTAAAAGATCTTCCCACTTACAAACTTCACTTCACAACCTTACTTTTAATGACCCTCAAAAATTTTTCAACCTTCCTGGGGGTAATTACCCCCTTTACCCCCACCCCTTATCTACGCTAGTAGATGTTAATTTACAAAAAAGCTGATGCTTATAGAACCTTCAAATAGATATCTAAATGCGCAAAGTACAGATATATTTACAAACATATTACAAAAAAATAGAGTTAGCCCTTTGGACTGGAAGGCAGTTAGAATAATAGTTGGTCAACTAACAGGTCGTTGCAGACTAAATAAACACCTAGAAATCATGGGAGTGGCAGAAGAAGACCTATGTAGGTTCTGCCCAAAGTCGGTCTATATAGGGTCGCGACATTCGGCCATATTGCTTTGACGTGTTATGACGTCACATCTCCCATTTTCCGGCCATGTTGTTCAGTGCCGGAGATATACAGTTTATTGTATTAGTAGAACAACCGTTTACACAACAGTTTTTAATTATTATTAAGTTGTAAATGCTTTTACTTTAAATAAAAACATTTAGAATTACATCTTTCAACAAATATCACTTCCAAAACAATGCAAAATGAAATGCGCAAATTCTAGACGCCACTGGATTGATAATCAGCTTTGATTTTACCCAGTCTTGCCTACTTTTCTCCGTGGAGTGCCTATCCTTGCGTCCCCGACCTTGAATCGTCTAAAAGTTGAGGGTATGTCGCAACCTTATAAATATAAACTAACCTTGGGTTCTGCCAAGAGGAGGAAGAAACCGCAGGACACGTAGGGTGCTACTGTGAAGCCCGTGGTCATCTGCGGTTTGCAGGGCTGGGTAAAGAAAAACCTAAAGCGACAAGATTTACCAAGGAGCCGCTTTCAAGCTTGTGGAGTCTGATAAAACAGACTGGCTTGAAGAGTGTGCTCTAACCTATGGATGGAGGACACACAATAAACCCGAGCAGGTTGCAGTGTTAAAGGATATGCAATCCACCTTCTAATCTAATCTAATCTAGCCATATGGGTTTGATAAAGTTTTTTAATATCCTCAAAACATTTAGAATTTGACATTGGTTGTTTTTGAAAAAAAGTCTTTAATTGTTATTATAAAAAACGGTTAATTGGTGCCCATACTGAACAAGTATCAATTCAAAAGTGACCAAATACAACAAGCTTAAAGGAAGGATAAGTTTCTATAGATTATGTATTTATATGACTAATAAGTTTAAGATACCAAGATTTGAATGTATAATTAAGAACATTTTATTTGGACTATTAAGTAAATACAAATTACTAGTTTAAATAATAAATCCTAAATACACTCAATTATAAGTAGGTTGTCTTGAAAAAACATAGAGTACCTCAGTACTTAAACTATTTTTATCAGTAAGGCAGGTAGGTACTCCAAATAATGTAAAAGCAGGATTTTAACTCTTATCTAAAGTTCTTAATTATTTATTATTATTTAATAAGATGAATGTCCTAAATTATTATCAGTAACAAACTATACATTTTTGAACTGATACCATGTCAGAGAATAGTAGGGTTAAATTATAATAATATAACAATGTTGAGAATCAAGGTTAGTTTATATTTATACAGGGAATAGGTTGCGACATCCTCAACTTTTAGGCGGTTTGAGGTCGGGGACGCAAGAAAGGGCACCCCACAAAGAAAAGTTGGTAAGACTGGGTAAAATCATAAAGTAACATACCTATGGATAAGAGAAACCATGGCATGCTAAAATTTTGGTACCGCTTTTGCGGCAGGCTTGTCATTTTTCCAGTTTACACTTTAAATGCGTCGGTCGAAGCCTCGCCTCGTGTAACATCAGCGGTGGGGAGACACGTAAGCTTACTGAAATGACTAACTGGCGGTATTTCAACGAGAAACGAATAAAATTATATTGGGAGTTTTCACATGACCTGTCCTTAAATCGGCTATTCCATGATAACTCTTATAATTTCCTTACTCTATGGTAAAATCAAAGCTGATGATCAATCCAGTGGCGTCTAGAATTTGCGCATTTCATTTTGCATTGTTTTGAAAGTAATATTTGTTGAAAGATGTAATCCCAAATGTTTTTTATTTAGAGTGACAAAATTTACAACTTAATAATAATTAAAATCTGTTGTGTAAACGGTTGTTTTGATAATACAATAAACTGTACTGTACTCCGGTACTGAACAACATGGCCGAAAAATGAGAGATGTGACGTCATCACACGTCAAAGCAATATGGCCGAATGTCGCGACCCTATATAGACCGACTTTGGTTGAGAATAAAATATGTAAAAGATGAATTGTATGTACAGGATGTCCGGATTTCATTGCAATTGCAGGGTATCTTGCTTATTATTCGAGATAGGGACTTGCAGTTTTTGTAAAGTGTTGCTATTTTTTAAAAGATGACACTTAAAAGTTTTTTATGACCCTCCTTGTTTTTAATATACGGGGCGAAATTCGTTTTTTTTTGGGGCACCCCTCCTATTTTAGTTGTCTTGCAAGTTACAACAAACATAAAAACCGATATTAGTAAATATATTCACTTAGAATCCAGTAGAGCATTTCAATTTTTTAAATTACTTATTTTTCAATATATGACCCAGGCGGTCATTAATGCCACATCCTTTGTATTTCATACATATGTAATGGCAAATATGGGCATTTAATGATGATATGGTCCCCCGCCCCCTCAGGGCTGGTCCGAGGGGTGAGGGTGATCATGAAATTGAAAAATAAGGATTTTTTTTGCTTTTCAAATACGTTTTTTGCTCTTCAAAAATTTGAAAATTTTTAATACTAATTGTTTCTTTCTAGGAGCGCCAAGATTTTTGTTTTGTGGCACCTCACACACTTTTTCTCAGCCTATGGCCCCCCTCAGAAAGTCGATATGACCGCCCCTGAATTTTTCGTACAACACACACACTCTTTATATTTTCTAATCATTAAGTTGTTACGGATATGAGCTTTTTCTTTATCTAATAATTAACAGTTATTTTATATTTTTGGACCCTGAATTAGGTAATGTTATTAATTTTAAAATTAAATTTCGCATATAGACTTTATACCTAACTTAAGAAACAGTTATTCCTCTGTTTATAATTTGTTTACATTTTACAACAACATCTAAGTTTTAACTATTTTACTTCGCCCAGTACCCTTATTCATCCCTCGGTTCCTCAGGTTTGTTTAGTGAAGTATTAATTGATTAAAAACTAAATAGTTAGCATCAGCGCCACTGGGTTTTTACTGAAAACAGTGTCCAAAATCAGCATTTTTGATATTTAAATTTTAAAGGCATTAGCTTAATGCATGGTTTTCAACTATTCTGTTTTAAATTAAATGTTTTTATAAAAACAATGGATACATGTGAATTTTGGACAATGTTTTGAAGCATGGGGAAAGTTTGTTGTTACTTTGGTATTTTTTAAAGTTATCCAAAAATAAACGGATCATTTCGACACATGATAATTTTTGTTGCAAATTTACACTTTACAAATGTCGATATGATGCATTCATTAGTGAATGACTTAAAAAAATCCAAAGTAATAACAGAACTTGATACATGTTATTTAATTTTACTTGTTACTGTCATTGGGGCCAAGGTAATTTCAAAATTAAAAGCTGCAATTTGCACAAATGTGTTTTGATCTATTTGAAATCTATTCAAAACTATTGTGAAAAAAAGTTCAAGAGGATAATAAAAGAGTTCCCCCACTTTTCTTTTGAATGGGACAAGCAATTCAGATCGGGTAAAATTTGGGTAAAAGGGTGTCACTTAAACTACTATTTGGCATAAAAATAATTTCGGTCCCGTGGCTTTGTTCTTACATGTAGGCATTTTTGCCTAATCTCTATCTGCTAATGTTCAACACATTGAGAGTTAATGTGAACATATGGACTTGACAGGACTTGTATAACTCTGATCAGATGTGGTAAAAGTAGTTAATATTCAATAAACATGCACTTTTTAAATGTTATTATTGTATTAATCCACTTAATTTCTGAAATCTATAAATAACTAGTTAAATATAATCCCTTTGTCTACTTATTAACAACAAAGAGTAACCAAGGATATGTAAATAAATGCTGATACTATCTTCATGACTGTCATATCTAAAAATGAAAACAATATTTATTTACAAAACAATAGAACTAACCTCCTTGCTTTAAGTTGTCCGTTTGGTCAATAGGAATGACAAGAAGAGGCAATACACCACTTAGTCCAACAAGGATAGAACCAAACATAGCCCACAACCATGGCATCTCTTGCACACCGGTAAACCATTCTGGAACTTCTGGCATTTTCGGTCCCAAAAATCACTATGAAGAACCTCAATCGTGGTTCGGTTAATATCAGATACACATAAAACTACATCAGAAACCATTGTCAATGATTTTTAAGAGCAAAAACTCCAAAGTATTTTATAAAAATTAAACGGTTAAAATAAACGTTCCCGATAAGACACAAGTGGAAATGATAAAAGTTTTGATAATTTACCGACTAACCTACTCTGAGATTGAGCCGGACAAATTATATACTAATAAATCTGATTCGAAACACTTATTTATATGTTCATTATTGTTGATAACGTCCACATTTCGAGCACCATTTGCACTTGGCTATAATCTCATGTGTTTTTGACGTTGATGACGGATAAACCAACCTACCCCTCCTCACTTCTTAGTTCCTATATGCTTTAAAGTAGTCGATTTTCGCCAGCGGTCAATGTAAAAGCACTCTGCACATGGGTCGGTGAAACAGCGACGAGACCGAGATTCGACGAGCCTTTCGCGACAGTATGTACGCGTATATTCGTGTTTGAAGTGGTGACAACCATATAGAGAAAAGCATACGTTTAATGGTCAATTTTTACGATATCCTTAGCCAATGAAATTATATGTCAATCGGAGAGCGCTGAGGTTCCCCGAACCCGACCGCGACCAGGCAAAAACTTCCCTTTGATTATCCCATTGGGTCAAGGAGTGCCATAATAGAGCCCTCCAAGACAAGTTTAGAAAAGCCTGTATCTTACCGAACTTATTTTATATAAAAAAATAAAATATTTTTTTACTTGGCAGGTTGACTTCTTTTGCTATTAAATTCCAAGCTCTTTCTGTGTAATCCTTTCGCAAATATTCTTTTAAAATAAAATTATAACGTACAGGACGTTTTTAACTTCCTCCACAAATCTAATATTAAATAAACCCATATTTGGTCCAAAAATTTTCTAAACGTAACACCTATTTTCCCATGTAACAATCAGACCTAATCACAACATGAATCACACACTGTTAACAAAATACAAAACGGTTTTGTATTGCATTTGTTTACTAAAGGACACGGATTGCTGAGACATGCATACGTGCTGTCGAAGGCTGTAAAAATCACGGTCTCGTCTCAGTTTTACCGACCTATGTGCGGAGTACCTAAATCTATCTGTTTGCTATGGAAATAATATCTCTGTAAGAATTTCAATGTGAATTAAGTATACGTTTTTGCTTTACAAGAAAAAAAACATATGATTTCTGGCTAGAATTTTAGAATTACACATTTATGTGCTGTTACTTACACAAGGTGTTAGACATATCGGTGCTTTTATAGGTAATAGTTCGATATAGCGGTTTTCGCTATTATAAGAGAATTTTGAAAAATTTCTTTTCAGGGCGTTTTTATAGGTCGATTATGACACAAATCTGTGTGCGCGTTTTCCAAAATCCATTTCAATAATTTATTATTAATAAAAACATATTACGGAACGGTGGAGTGAACAGGGGTGCTGGGTGGGCACGAAACAGTAGAAATCCTACATTAAACGCACTTTCTGTGTACAAAAATGTTCAAAAAATTAAAAATAAATAATAGTACAACAATCCCGCCATGGCTGTCACTGCATAAAAAAGAAGAGTTTTCAATAGAACTGTATATGTCTTGCGATGTTGCCAAATAAAGTGAGAAAGTGTCAATAGCTTAAAAAAAGGAAAATACAGGACAAAATTCATATGAAAATTAAGTTATTCCTTCTTCCTGTTATAATTTGTAGAGAAAAAAATGAAAATACCTAAACATAAAGAAGGAGGCATTTCTACAAAAATACCATTGTTTCTCATGGAAATGGTGGATTATACCCGAAATAGGCTTGGTGTTAATTCTTCATAAGAAGATTGGCAACGCTGCTTCTATCAAGACCGTCATTTTCATAATGACGAACTTCATGTTATCAGCTGATCAAAATGAATTTTCCTACTTTAATTAATGGCGGACGAGATATCTCATATGTGTGGGATAGTTTTTCGAAAAATTTAATACTTTTCAAAATTAATTTACATTTTTCATGTGCCCCGAGTGCAGTATATTAATGTTTTCTTGTGTTTGACGTTGGATTTATACTGTTTTGTCCCCACCCAGCACCCCTGTTCACTCCACCGTCCCGTAAATATGTTTTTATGAATAATAAATTATAGAAATGAATTTTGGAAAACGGGCACACAGATTTGTGTCATAATCGACCTATAGAAACGCCCTAAAAAATATTTTTTCGAAAATCTCTTATAATAGCGAAAACCGCTATATCGAACTATTACCGAATGAAGTATACGTTTTTGCTTTACAAGAGAAAAACAAATTTGATTTCTGACTAGAATTTTAGAATTACACATTTATGTTCTGTTACTTACACAAGTTGTTAGACATATCGGTGCTTTTATATTTCCGAATTTTCCGGCACATTTATTGCAGTATAAATACATTATTTTACTACTTTCTTTCAAATGTAATTTATATCATATAGTATTTCTGTCATTAAATCGTAACCTACGTAAATTTATAAAGGTCCGCAGGATATGGTCACGTGATCATTTGTTACGTTACGCAATTCGGTGGCTATCGTGGGAAGTCGGAATCTGTCGGTATTGCCAACAGATAAAAGAGTAGGCACCGATTCTTGAAAGGCGTCAAAATTTTTAACATTTAGAAAAATTTCAGTCAACATTTATTGCTAAATTAAGGATTAATACATTTTAGAGTACTTGATTGTCTGTTATTTTCATGTCAATACAGACTGCGACTGTCCACGGATGGGGTTTACAAGAGGACAAATAGATCGAAAATTTCATTTTTGAGAAAAAGTTATTCTTTATCGGGATATACGGAGAAAATGTTGATTTTTACAGGGCACTCAAAAACTTGTGAAACATGATTTTTTCCAAGAGTAAACTACCTTTATTTTTCATTTTGAAGCAAACTATTATATAGAAAAATTATTTAGAATACCTTTTTCAATGATTTGATTAATGTTACAAGGGTATCAAAAAGTTTCATGGAACTGACTTTGGAGTTATTAAAAACTGATTATTTTAAATTAATAAAATTACCTAAAATACTCTTATAATTTGCTTTTTAAACACCTACTTGCTCCAAATTTCTACACTTTTTACCGTTAAACTAATGTAATCAAGTCGTTTTCGCCAAATTATGGAGTTCAATAAAAGTTTGCTTTATTATTGTTATCGATTACTACCTTTATTCTAAATAAATTTCCCTAATGACATTTTGCTTACTAATAAAAATTAAGGTAGTTTACTTTTGGAGAAAAATATGTTTTTTCATGGTTTTGCGAAAACTGTATTCAAAAATCAACATTTTCCCATCGTAAAATAATTTTTTTTGCAAGCAAATTTTTTTATAAAGAATGACTTTGTTTCAAAAATTGAAATTTTTGGTCCATTTTTCCTCTTGTAAACCCCATCCGTAGACAGTCTGTATATAAAAAAACTTAATTGTTTTATGTTTTAAAATCTGCTTGACAGAGTTTTAATAAAAAATAAATACTATTTCACTCCGTAAGTAGTTTACTTATTTTGAGCATAAGACAGCTCCCAAGCGTTCATATGTATTTAAAAATTTATGCGAATTGGATGTGTTACATTTCTTTATTTAATGCAATAAAAGAATGGAAAATAACTTTATGATTAGCTCGCGCATTTTCACGTTAAACAGCGGGAGCATCTTTGTTTTATGGGCGTGCTGTCAATCAATAGAGAATTATTGCACAGTGAAATAAGGCCAGGCACTAATAATACCGGCCTTATTTTGACATCTGAGCTTGCGCAGATGCTTGGTGGGATAAGGACTTTCTTAATAAGGATAGTGTCTGGCTTTATTTATGTCGGTTTTGGGTCGTGCCTTATTTTGGTCTTATTTTAACTTCGGAACTGTTCGGCTAACCGAACGGCTGCCGACCACAAAATCTACATGTTTTTGGAAGTAAAAATACTTAAAACCTTGCTTTTTAAATGTATTTTTGTAATTGTGTAGTACAAAATCCTACAACACAAAACAATAAAGAAAAACTACTAAAAAATGTTCCGTATTTTTTAGGTTAATGGCACTGTCAACATGATTTGTAATAATTCTAAATTATGGGTACAAGCACTATTTAAATAAGGCCGGTATTAATAATACCCGAGCTTAATAAGGCAATTTGCAATAATTCCCTAATATTTTGTTACCTTAAAATTTAAGCGATATTTAAATAATTATATTTTTACTGTAATAACCTTTTTGTTGAGCCTGTATTTTTATTAGGATTTAAGTTAACTATAAGCAATACAAATAAAAATATAAATTAAATTCTATAGCTTTTAACAATTACTTTAACCACTGGCGGTATTTGCCTTATTCTATATTGTATGAATCATGGAAACGCAAGCGCATTGAACCTAAATATTTATAAAAATGCCTCATTATACGAGGGTATATTCATATTTACTAGAACGTAAACACGTCGGCGTCGGTATCGTACCAGATTGATACTCCCAATTGAAGGTTTTTTTGCAAAAACAACCAATGTCATTTCTAACATAGTGCCAATGTCAAGTTTTTTTCCTAATTTACAAAAAACTAATAGTCCAAGATCCCAGTGCCCCCAAACCTTCCCTATTTTCTCAGAAATAAATTATATCAAATAATGTAGGCATATTTTCTAGGTGATCGACGGCCAATTTACAGGTAAAGATGGGTCCAAATTTAATTCATTCTGAAAGCGATGCCGCCAAGTACACAAAAAATGATAAAGTAAAGAAACCCTTTTGCGAACAATGATTTATTGCAGCAAAAATATTTAACCCGACAAGTTTCTAGTACCACGCCCCGTGCCACCGGTTTTATAGTAGGTAGAGGCGAAATAAGAGAATGTTTTGTAAGTAGGTGATACGTGTTTTAGCAGTGTATTTTTTATTATTTATCTAAAAATATGTAATCAGGCTCTGTCCGAGGTTGGTTTACTTTATCATTTTTTGTGTACTTGGCGGCATCGCTTTCAGAATGAATTAAATATGGACCTATCTATACCGGGTGCTAAAGGTAGAAAAAATAGTACTTTTTTTAAATACTCAGTGCTGATTTTTATGTATATTTTAGAATATATTTTTAAAATTTCACAAATATTGCTTGTCTGATACCAGACTCATTTCGGCGGCCATAATTTATACCAGGCGCTTTAAAACTTCCACAAAAATAATGCAACTTTACTTACAATCTCATTCTTGATTGATTAAGGAAGCAAAAGTTTTGTTCCATTTTTAAAAATTTAAGTACTTTACTTCTGGGCATTTTTCATACCAATACGAGTAAAATTTTGTATTTCTTAGTTTATGACCATGCGACCAATTTTCCTAAAAGGACCTTTAAACACTTAAAAATGTTCCATTTGTCCTCTTGTAACACCTATCCTGGAACACACTGTATATTTTTATTTATGCAGTAATTATTGGTATTAATAAATGTAAACAGTGTTCTTTATTATTACTAAAGACCGATTAGATTATTAATTAAATTATTAATAACACATTGTAAAAACTATCTACAATCACGATCGAGTTCATATACATAGGAAGCCTTTGTGTGTGTCTGGGGAAGTGTTAGGCCCCTCTGATTGGTCTGGTTCCTCGCAAAAATTATTATTGCATTAGTTCTCTAAGTAATATATATAAAAATTAAGACTGAGATTGTAAGTAAAGTTACATTTTTTTTTGGAAGTTTTAAAGCGCCTGGTATAAATTATGGCCACCGAAATGAGTCTGGTATCAGACGAGTATTATTTATGAATTTTTAATAACCTTTATTAAAATATACATAAAAATCAGCACTGAGATTTTAAGAAAAGTAAGTACTATTTTTATCTCTAGCACCTGGTACCTGTAAATTGGCCGTCGGCTCAAGCTAGAAAATATACAATACACTCATGGTATATACTAGCACTACATTATTTGATATATTTTATTTCTGAGAAAATAAGGAAGGTCTGGGGGCCCTGGGATCTTTCTTTATAATGCTTATAGAACCTTCAAATATAACACTAAAGGCGCAAAATTCAGCTATATTTAAGAACACATAACAGAAAATATATGTATATAGAGTTAGTCATATGATTTAATAAAGTATTTTTTTTAATATCTCGACCTTATTGCAAACTTGACATTATTAATTTACTTACCGAGTATTTTCATCCAAAAACGAAACGCCTTTATTTCTTGCACCAAATGGATTTTTTAGGGAAATATGTGCATTGTAGCCAAAATTCTTGAAAAGACCTCCTTGATAAGACTAGTTGTGCCTACGTCTTCTTGTTGGTGTTCCCAGACTCTCTTCCACGCTCTCCCTAGACCTAAATCTTGGGGCGGGGGGCAAACCAAGGTGTCTGCCCTGGGTCACCACGGGTAACACCTTCAAGGTTCGGCAAATTTAAGCATGGCCGACGTGTACTGGAGGGTGAGCGACAGTTTTTGCCCCGCCGTGAAAAATATATTCCCTGGGCCAGTAATGAAATAGACTTTACGATAAGAACACTTTTAAAATCTTTTTAGGGGGTTTCCTTTTGACGAGTCTACCACGAATATTAATACCGCCATATATGGAAGCTGCGCTTTCACCCAGCCTTGACAGTCTGGGTTAAAGTAGACTGTTTCGGGTATCGGACTGGGCGAACAAGCTTACCATAATGTTACATGCAATTTTTAAACATTTTTCCAAAAATGGTAAGGGTTACAGTCATAAAACCATAAGAATCAAACACATGTTTTGGGTACCTGACTAGGCGGGTTACGTGACTATAAACTTTACAATTTTTGGCACAATGCTTAAAAATTTCATGCAAAACTTTGTGGTAAACTTGTCCGACAAAAAAGTGAGGTAACAGTTTAATAAACGGTTTTCTGCTATTTTAAGGGTTTTTTCTTTAAATTATTGATACTTACATGTTTTAGACACTCTTTTAAATAAAACGTAAGTGGCGCACATCCAAAATATTCCGTTTTAAAAAAATATCAGTAAACAAACTTAAGGGACCGGGGAATGAAAAGGGGTGCTGGGCGGGGTAAAATTGGTAAAGCGAGTTACTGAAACTGAACATCACATGTAAAATTAAGTTAAAATTACATTTTTTCCACATATTTTTGAGAATAAAGATAAAAATATGATAAATATAAAATTATTATTTCCTAACCTAAAAGTAAGAAGAAAAATGACTAAAAACATCAGTTATACCACGCTAAATATGGAAAGCATTTGGCAACATCGAAAGGGTCTGATTCTATTTATGAGTGAATAAAAGAAAGAATTAACACAAACTGGATTCATAAAGTGTCTCTGGTGTAATTAAAGGATTAAAAAAACGTTGACTAACAAGAACTAACCTGACCACCCTTTATAATCCCTCTTTTATTATTAAACATTTTTACAACGTTGCCAATTGTCCATAATAAAAGTGGACTAAAAAAATTTTAATATTAAAAAAAAATCAGAACTGCGCCTTCATATTATTATTAAGGAAAACTAATAGATAACATGTACGTTAAAATATTTTAAAAAATCGTTAAAATAGCAGAAAACCGTATACTAAATAATTACCAAAAGTGACGCGTTCGCCCAGTCCGACGCCCTAATCATTTGACATTGACAGGCTGGATTAAAGCGCTGCTTCCATATATGGCGTTATAAACATTTGTGGAAGTGTCCTTATTTTGTCCATTTGATTACTGGCCCAGGGATTGAAGATCCTGGGCTGTCTCTCTGGTAAACGTTCAATATTTTCGCCGGTGCGTGGTCTTCCGTCACCAGGAAGGCTCCTTACTAAACCTTTATTAATTTTTGCTAAAATTAGCAACCAAGCGATTAATTGTTGGCGCTGAGGGACCAACTCGTACATTAAAATGTCGGTGATACATCCGCTGCATTATAATAACTGACTTTCCGTTTGAAAAATAAACATTTAAATCTGGTCCTTTGTGCTATGGTGTATTGCTCCATTTTAATTTCTAAAATAATAAAAAAATAAAAATTTAACATAAAAAAGTTGTAGAAAAACATTTACATTATAAAACGTTCATCTTGCGCCACCCTGTATATTAACCAAAGTGGTTTCCTGTTTGAAAAAAAAAGAGAAATGCATAGTAATCGCATATATTTACAAAATTAATTCATAATTAAATAAAAAATGCTCTAGATAATCTCTAGATTTCTTTTTACAGAAATTTGAGTAGGTATTATAAATTTTAAATACGTGTATAACTGGTCTACTGGAGGAAAATAGTTTTCTACTATTCGTAGTTGTTTGAGGACTTATCAATGCGCCCTCGTATAATGAAATGTAGGAGGACGAGTGCAAAATCAGATACTACGTCTTAAATAATAATTAAGTCTTCATATATGGTAACAATGGGATGGCATTTTTAATACAGGAACTTTATTAAAATATTCATTTTGAATATAATTGGTAGAACAACTCTGAATTCAGGACAATCGTGATCTATTCTTATTAAGATGAAAATATACTGTATAGGCAATAGTTTATGGTATATCGGCCAGTAATGCAATAACAAAACAAGCACTATTAGTCACCCATGTTTACATGCCGATATTCGCGTTAGACTGTCTCTTTTCAACGCATTGCCTAGATATACATATATGGTATAAATTGACTGGCTGATTCTGTATTTTCAATGGATCCACATAGATATAAACAGCGTGTTCCAGAGACAATCTACAAATTCGTCCAAGGATATGGTTTAAGGAGCACAATTATTAAATACGAACAATATATATTTTTTAAAAGTCATTGTTAATAGAACATGCTTGTATAAACCTATTAATATCATTTCTGATACTGTCTTGGTCTGGGTGACCAACGTGGATTTGTTATTGAGCTATTATTCAAAAATGACGAATGTGTCACCGCGTCGAAAGGCATTTTTGTACGCTTCCTGCCTCGAATGCCTCCTGTTCCAGACCGGAAAACAATTTTTAAATGGGTTGCTAACTTAAGGGCAACTGGTTCTTCACTTTCCTAAATCAGACAGCGATCCGAGATGAAACTGCTGCTATTCCTCAAGAACATGGTGATAAAAGTGATGCGGAACTTCTAGGAACGCCTTCGCATGTGTCGCTGCTAACGGCCGTCACTTACACGATATAATTTTGAAATATAGTTAAAAAAACCTTAAAGTGTGCTCTTTTTGAAAATAATAAAAGTTTAGCTTCATATTTTTATAGTAGACTTTTTATTTGCCCCCGCTGCAAATGTGGGGAGTCCATTCTGCCGCACCCTGTATACTCGAATACGTTTTTAACGTCTGCTTTACATGATTAAATGGCTGAGACATGCGCGTTTCTGGAGAAGCCATTTTTACAATACTGTAATACTTTGAACAATACTCACAACAATTTATAACCACTCAGTTGCACATACGGAAAGATACAGAATATACATACAAATTTGCTAACCCTTATTTAACGCAATTCCGGTGTATTTCTACCACGATTCCCTGACTGCACAGAGGCTGGTGCGCCTGTGGTTGCAGCCTCTGGTCAGTTATGATGACGACATTCTGTGACCTATAACTCGTTTCTTCCATTATCCATAATCACTGTGTCAAATTTTTAAAGCAGCTATTAAGGTTATCAGATGGTTTCTCCTGGAATATTGTTCAGGATTAACTCTCAGACTAAAGTAAACCATTTTTCACATCTACCAGTATTCATATCATCTTGTAATGTTGTAGAAGAGGTTTTTATTTAAAATCATTTCTTTTAAACCGACTAAAACACTAGTAATAATAAATGGTCGTTTTCTTGAAAAATATTAATGGCTGCTATGTCACAGCCAACTTTAATTTAAATAAACATTTGGACTAAAAATTTGTAAAACAGATTTTACTAAAAAAGCACAAAAAGATAGGTATAGGCAACCTATACACCATTTGAAAAGAGTATTTTATTTGTCATCATGTGACCGTCAAAAAATACAGGGTGTTCCATTTAAAATAAGAGAGATATGTGCTACTTGATTTTCTGAAAGAATTGAAATTATTTTTGATCACCCTGTACAATATTTGATCTTGATTTGACCTACGTATGATATGGCAGACTTTTTCTAATCTTGTTACATTTTAAAGTTTAAAGTGTTAAAAGTGTTAGTAAAATCAATTTAATTTTACCTCTGCATTTTCAAAAAAAATCAAATATCACAAAAACGAATAAAATTAGACACTTAGTTACTAACAAACAAACTTGAGTTATTTTTAAAGTAGAATCTAAAACCGTCATGAAATATAGGGTGTTCCATTTAAAAAAATATAACTTTGATACGTCACACTTTTTGAGACACCCTAGACTAAAATAATTTTATACTGTGGTCTTATCCGACCTGTATATGTTCCAGTATTTACTTTTTTAAAAACCCCATGGTTGTCCAGCTACAGACCGTGTCGAATATGGTGGGCCACCCTTGTTCTAATGACATTTAACATCATGGAATGTAGTGCGCTAATGTACAAACCTAAATTTTCACTCATTATCGCAGAAAAAAATCAAAAATATTTTTTTTTATACAAATAAACAAAATTGCATATTTAGGGGTAATTTTAGATTATAAACATCTTTTCAATATAACAATTCTTGATAATTAGCAAAAATATAGGTACTTTACTCTTAGGCAAAAATTACATTGTTTGGTCAATCCTCGTAGATGACTTTGATAGAATTTGCGCTCTGATGGTTGCATTATAGGTTTTGGATCATGCAGAACTTTTTATAAAGAGTAACTTTTTTTCGTAGAATCAATAAAATAAAAAAGTTTTCCGTATGACGCCAACGTAGACACATTGTATAGATCTTATACAGAAGAAACCTTTATACAGGACGTTTTTTTTCTATCCTTCTTGGTTTTAGTTAAAAGTCGGTGGTAAAATATAAAATGAAAACCCTGTACGTTTTCGATTTTCAAAGTATTCAAATTTTAGAAAGTCCAATTTTTTGCTCAATTTACGTCTAGCTTACTTCTATAATCAAAAAATGTACATACATAATACGTACATAGTCAAAGAAAATGTACGTACATAATACGTACAGTACCTACGTACATCAGACGTACAATATGTACGTATAGTGAATGTACATTTTTGCGAGAAAATGTACGTACATAAGACGTCTTATGGATGTACTACGTACTTTTGTGTACGTACATAAGATGTACGTTACATCCTAAAGTTACGTACATAAGACGTACATAAATCGTACATTGGCTGATTGGGATATATATCTTTGGAGAGTCAAATTGCCTACAAAAAACGTCTAATTTAAAATTTGCGCCAGGCGAACCGTTTTCGAATAATCAAGCTTTAAACGTTGATATGTTTTTTAAATTTACCTTTTTATTTTGCAATTTTGTAACTAACGAAAAAATAAATACATATTTAGAAGGAAACAACATAAATTCTTAAAGAAAATTTAATGCTCAACAAAAAATGTCTCCTAATGTTTAAAAAAGCGGTTTTTTTAAAGTTATTCACAAGTTAACTTAAAGAAGAAATTAAATTACTGTTTTATTCATAATTAAACTCAGTTTTTTTCCTCATTGGAACAAATTAATATATTAGATCACCAAAAATCATAATTTTATCAATCATATCGCTTAAAATATCTTAATTTCATAATATATTCAAACCTATTCAAGTTTAATAGCTATTTGTTGACTATATTGGATAATTCGTCGAAGCAGAAGCCGTAAAAGTATCTATAAAAGAGCGATAGATCTCCCACAGCTCGACGATGGGCAAGAGAAGGAAGTCTTTGAGTAAGTAAAGAATCATTAATAAGACGAACAACTCTTCTTTAATGGGAATCAAGAATGCTTAGGGTTGTAGGGGATGCCATTCCCCATACATGTGAACAATATTCCAGAGAGGGTCGAATTTGGGACACATACAAAGTGTATAAATTGGAAGGAGGAAAATACTTTTTGGCTGGCAGACCTGGTCGATAACTTTAGATATATCAAGAGCAACGATCTGGGACTCACCTAGAAACTCAAGAGACTTATTCCAGTTGTGTGAAACGAAGGAAAGAAGATCTGCTGTAGATCTCTTGTGTCGAAATCCGTATTGCCTGTCATGTAAAATTTTATGTTTTTCTAAATACTTAAGAATTTGCGAGGTAATGGATGTCTCCATTACTTTACAAAGCATTGAGAGGAGTGAAATACGTCTATAGTTGGATAAAAGAGATTTGGATCCTTTCTTGGGATAGGTTGGCCACGTGCAGCTCTCCAGCTGTCTGGAAATATACCCGTGTCATAAGAAATTCGAAATAGCCTAGCTAAAATAGGTGCAAATTCAGGAACACATTTTTTTAAAACGATTGCTGGTATTCCATCTAGCCCAGACGATTTCTTGGTGTTAAGAGAAAAAAGGATACGCTTAATGTGTTTAACCTTAAAAATAATATTGGGCACTTTATGAGGAACTGAGGGAATAGTTGGAATTGGATGATTGACAGGTGGAAAAAGGGTTGAATTGGCAGCAAATTGTTTAGCAAATAGTAGGAAAGGCATTTCCTTTAGATCTAGAAATAATTTCATCTTCCAAAGTTAATGGTGGAAAAGAGCTGGTACAGAAATTTCTACTGATGTTTTTGGCAAAGGACCAGAAGGATTTGCTGCTATTTGAGCAAGAAAGTACTTTGTTTTTTATACGGTTATCAAAGAAGTCTTTGGGTTCTGAGATTGTTTGGTGGTAGTGGTTTCTTACTTCAATGTACGCTTGTCGATTTCCTGGACTAGGATTCTGTAGAAACTTTCTGTGAGCTTTTTTAGAGTAAGTAAATCTACGTTTTCGTATAACAAATAGCTATTAACCTAGAATAGGTTTAGGTATATTATGAAATTTAGATATGTTAAGCGATAAGATTGATAAAATTATGATTTTCGATGACGAATTTGTTCCAAGGAGTGAAATAACTTGGTTTAATAATAAAGAAAACAGTAATTAAATTATTTCTTTGACTTAAATTGGAATATTCTTCTCATGTATGGGGAATGGCATCCCCTACAACCCTAAGCATTCTTGATGCCATTTAAAGAAGAGTTGTTCGTCTTATGAATGATCCTTTACTTACTCAAAGACTTCCTTCTCTTGCCCATCGTCAAGCTGTGGGAGAACTATCGCTCTTTTATAGATACTTTTACGGCTTCTGCTTCGACGAATTATCCACTATAGTCAACAAATAGCTATTAAACTTGAATAGGTTTGAATATATTATGAAATTAAGATATTTTATGCGATATGATTGATAAAATTATGATTTTTGATGATGTAATATATTAATTTGTTCCAATGATAAAAAAACTGAGTTTAATTATGAATAAAACAGTAATTTAATTTCTTCTTTAAGTTAAATTGTGAATACCTTTTAAAAGAACGATTTTATGTAAAAACATTAGAAGACGTTTTTTTTGTAGAGCATTAAATTTCTTTTAAAAATATATGTTGCTTTTTTCTATATATGAATTTATTTTTTCGTTAGTTTTGGTTAAAATTTTAAAATAAAAAGTTAAATCTAAAAATATATCAGTGTTTAAAGCTTGATTATTCAAAAATGGTTTGTTAGGCGTAAATTTTCAATAAAACTTTTTTTTAGGAGGCAATTTAATTCCTCAAAGATGTATGTGCACATAATTTTTTTACCTCGATAGTTAGGGATCTTTGACGCAAAAATTCAAGTACAAAAAAATCTAAATGAAAAGAGAGGGACCTCTAAATATTAATACTAAGGGCTCAAATCTTCACGACGTCTTCTTTTGTCACCCTAAACAGTATTTTCGATATACAGGGTGATTCAAAAATCGATCACGAAACTTAAAATGCCATTTGTTTTCGAGTTACAAGCCGTGAAAGTTCAATTTTTATTTTGGTTTTTTCGCCATATTGCATTTATTTTTTAACCAATTCAGTTGATATTTGGTACACAAATCGAGCTTTGCAGATTCTAACATCAATTTTAGGCGAAGAACCAATTTAAAAAGGTTTTTACCAATCGTTATGTTGACGTTTAAGTCGTCAAAGTTGTCACCAATTATTACCGCGGTTATAATTGGTTGAACGCCTAAAATTGATGTAAAATTTTAAGACAAAAGTACTTTTTTAAATACCGCCAGAGGGCACTTTACCTAAAACTTAAAATTTATTTACATTATAACTTTTTATTTTGACATATCGCAAAGCTGGGGGCGCCATTTTATAGACAATTAAAAACCTAAAAAATAAGGTACTCTTTATTAAAGTCGATAAGCTTCACCGTTTAGGCACCAATAGACATCAAAGTTTTCATCAATTTCAATCAAATTACCTACATACATACAGGGTGTCCAGTAACTCAACCGACAAACTTTACGAGGCGATTCTACAACAGAAAATAAGAAAAAAACTTTTTATAAACATATGTCCTAAATGTCTTAGTTTTTGAACTACGGGGTGTTAAAAGTTTTTTTTTTAATATTTAACATACCGTAGTTCATTATGATGAAAATAAATTTTAGGTTTTAGGTAAAGTGCCCTCTGGCGATATTTAAAAAAGTTCTTTTGTCTTAAAATTTTAAAATCTACAAAGCTCGATTTGTGCCAAATATCAACTGAAATGGTTAAAAAATAAATGCAATATGGCGAAAAAACCAAAATAAAAATTGAACTTTGACGGCTTGTAACTCGAAAACGAATGACATTTTGAAAAAAAATTATATAAAGCTCTACCCTTACTTTGTCAAGTAGAATCACCCCTTAAGTTTCCCGATCGATTTTTGAATCAGCCAGTATTAAAAAATTAAAGTCGATTTATTTGGCCAAGTCTAACATCCAAGCAACCTGAATGAAGTATGTTACCTGTTATCTGTCTCTCTCTCGTCTTATTATGATGTTGCGACACTATAGAGTAAAACTTGTTAAATTATTTCCGCTTCGTCACTAATGGTTTTAATTAGATATTTGACAAAGGCCGCAACGCTTGCCAATACATAGTTTAACCAATACTCATACACGTCTGGATGTGGAGACTATTAAAAAGTTTATTGTAAACGGTTTGCGTCGTGGGTCTCCATTTAAAGTGAATAAATAACAAAAAATATTAAAAATATAATTACCATTTATACCAAATGAAAAGAAATTATTAAAATTTGTGATACTCAATAAAAAAAGATGGATGTTTGGGGACAACTGGACATCGCTACGGCTATCGTTAGAGATGATATGAATGCAAGTTTTAGAAGGGCAAAAAGATTGTAAGTAAAACACCCTTTTTATTTTTACAGCCAGAACGTTTTGAATATAAAATAGTACTAGCAGGGCTATGCCTACCACCCATATAACATTTTTTCCGGCAAGGCATTGACAAAAAGGTATCAAAAGACATCAAAATGGGCAATTGGCCGTTATTGGGCCACGTGTTGCATAAAATGTGATGGCATCCATCATTAATAAGTTATGATGAAAAAATGCGTTTAGGATGATGGCATCCATCAACAATAAGTTATGCTGAAAAAATGCATTAAGAATGATGGCATCCATTATTAAAAAGGTTTTGGCAAAAATATGCTTTTAGATGATGGCATTACATTATTTTTTCCTAATGACAATAAAATGCATTTTTACAGTCCAGGGAGCTAAAATGTGCATAAATATTGCACATGCAAAATGTGTGTTTATGTACAGGGTGTCCCATACAAAATTAAATACTATAATTGTGTAAAAACCATAAGAGATACAAGAAAAAGTTAAATGCAGAAGTTGTTCAGTGAAATGTATTTTTAGTATTTTTATTGTATCTCTTATGATTTTTTCAAAATTATAGTATTTAATTTTAAATGAGACACCCTGTACATAAACACACATTATGCATGTGCATTATTTATGCACATTTTAGTTCCCTGGACGGTAAAAATGCATTTTATTGTCATTAGGAAAAAAATAATGTAATGCCATCATCTAAAAGGCATATTTTTGCCAAAACCTTTTAATGATGGATGCCATTATCCTAAATGCATTTTTTCAGCATAACTTATTAATGATGGATGCCATCATCCTAAACACATTTTTTCATCATAAGTTATTAATGATGGATGCCATCACATTTTAAGCAACACGTGGCCCAATAACGGCCAATTGCCCATTTTGATGTCTTTTGATACCTTTTTGCCAATGCCTTGCCGGCAAAAAATGTTTTATGGGCAAGTGTAAAGTGACCACATTTTCAATCATGGAAATCGGGACAAGTGAAATATTATGAATCATGTTTTTGGTTTTTTCCTCAATTTTTTTGAAAAGCAAAAATAAAATTAAGAAAGCTCATTACCTTGAAAATCTTTCAATAGAAAATTATTTATCCCCCAAGCTCCTTACCTCACCGGAAAAACCCTTTCTTCCATCACAAGGAGGAACGTTTTCAAAAAATTGGGACATTGTCTAAAATCTGCGGTACAATACAATATATTGTTGATGACATTTTACATAAAACCACAAATAAAAAAATTAATTAAGTTTTTTAGCTTGGCGTAGCTGTCATTTTTGATTGATGGAAATGTCCCCTTTCTGCAATAAAGGGGAATTAAAATAGTTATTTGTGTGCCAAGGGCGTAAAATAACACTTTTACGCCCGCGGCTGAAAGTTGTTGCCCGAGCTCCGCGAGGGCAACAGTCAGCTGTCGGCGTAAAAGTAGTTTACGCCAAAAGTGCAAACAATATTTTTTGTACGACTGAAATTAATATACAAGCATTCTCGGTAGTAGAAAATTTTCCAATTTTTAATGTTTCAAATTGTAATCAGTATACTTTTAACATATGTTTAATTAAATAAATTGTTGTTTTCCAAAAAAAAAAAAAAAAAAAAATGGGGCACTATTTAATTTTATTATTGTTTTATTAATTTATAAATGCGGGCGTTTTTAATACTTTTTACCCTAGGGCGTAAAAGTGCAATTTTACACCCGATTGTACAAAAAAATATTTTGTATATTAAATTAAATGTTTTAACAAAAGAGTTTTGTACAACTTATAAAATAGTTTATTCAATGTCACATTCCCCATCGGCGGTTGGCCATGTTAAAATTTCTGCCCAAAATGTCAAATAGGCCTCTGGTATAAATTTCATTGTATTGACTATATTAGGCATTTTTTTCTTGTGTATGGGTATGAAATTTTTATGCTTGGTTTATTTTTGTATAGTCGTGCAGAGTGTAAAATCTCTCATGTTTAATGAGCTGCTTTTATTTAATTAAAGCGTATAATCGCGGCCACAAGACATAAAGGAATGTCCTCTCATTGAAAAATATACTTCTATCTGTTCAAATCGTCTTTGCTCAATCAAATTCCGGATCATACAGTGGTGTTTTTGTTTTGTCCACAATAATAATCAGAAAAATATGAATTTTTTCATAGGTACTTTTGTAACTCGCCTTAATTAAGTTTTTGGGCTGTTCGGCCGTCGTTGTAGATTTTGTATCCTTGACGTTTCGACAGCGCGAGTGGTTGACATCCTCAGAAGGTTCCTACTGTGTGTAGTACGCAAGTAGTCTACTAGGAACCTTCTGAGGATGCCAACCACTCGCGCTGGCGAAACGTCAAGGATACAAAATCTACAACGACGACCGAATAGCCCAAACAACTTAAGTTTAGCAGAAGATGGCTGCGAAAGCCTTACACAGTAGACACAATATTTTTTGTGTATTTTTAGTTGCCTATCCTGTAATCCAAGGGTCACCAACTGGCGAATCGCGGTCCGTATCCGGACCGCCAAACTATTTTGTGCGAACCTCGTTGAGAACGCAATTACATTTTTTCTGCGCTGTCAATGTCATTTTTCTTACTAAAATTGTTAAAGCCCATGTGCACTTCCCATTGTTTAGAATGTTATTTATTTATTTTTATTTTATCTTTACAGATTTAAATAATACAAATTATTATTTTAATTATTAAGCTTATTTATATAGTGTTTTTGTTTTCTTTTCGGACCGCGACGGTCATGTTATTTTAAAAAAGGACCCCTAATGAAAGTAGTTGGTGACCCCTGCTGTAATTGTTGATTGATAACAAAACCATGAATTAATAAGGCTTTTAATAATTTATATTGTATACGTTAATAATACTCATAAAGAAGGAATCTTGGGTTTGGACCGCTTCAAATTGAAATCGTTTACCGACGTTTCGCCATCGATTTCACGAGGCATCTTCGGGAATCTGTACTCTGCGAGAATGGAGCACTGAATAAAAAATAACTAATTGTCGCAGAGTACAGATCTGTGAAGATGCCTTGTGCAATCGATGGCGAAACGTCGTTACGTTAAACGATTTCAATTTGACGCGGTCCAGACCCAAGAACCAAGATTCCTCAGTTGACCAAGGCGGTGAAAGCTTCCGTTTTATGTTAATACTCATAAATAGTTGCCGAAATTTTTTTAACCCAACCTTATGTAAAGGAAGTAATCCATGAGCAGTTCTTTCATATAATTAGGCCGTAGGTATTTACTTTTAAAGTAAACAAAAATATGAAATTCAAAATAAAGTTAGTCTCATTGAATTGAACAACAAAGTTTGTTACTACATAACTAATTAATTGGATACAACATTCCAAAAATACCTTAAGTCAAAATCCTGCTACCCAAATGTTTATCTGGTATTTTTAGAATGTGGCTCGGCTATTTTGCGGACGGGATAATTTAGACTAAGTAATTTGTTACGTAAAGTTAAGTAAATTTTCCGAGTTTTTCGCGTTTTTTATCATTTAAAGTGCCAAAAATTAAGAAAATAACTTCTAAAAATGGATGGAATGCCCGACGTATGGGGCCAATTGGCTCTAGAAGCCTCCCAAGTGTATTTAACTGATGGTACTGGTGCTAGAAGTCCATTTGCTGGAACGGTATGTGAATATACAATGTTTGTTTTAATAAATTTAAACAGCTGAAAAGGATGTGAGCTATCAGTTTTTAAAAGCTTTTCTAATTATAAATATGAAAAGGATCAGCAAATTGTCTAGGTCTTTATGAATTAAAAGATTTAACACAAACTAAATTTAAATAAAACTGTTTCAAACTATACCGGGTGACACAAGATGTTATTACCCCCTCCCCCAATTTTTTGTTTTGTTTTTAAGAAAGACTAATGAATATTTTACAGTATTATTATATCACAAATTGACATTTTTTGACATTATCACCCCAGAAAACACTATTTGCCGGCAATATACATTTTTCATATTGGCATTGATGGTAAAGCATTGGCAATTGGTGGCAATATTATGCCAACATCTAATACGCATTAAAAAGTTAACCCTAAATAAACGCTCAATTGCCAATAAATTTTACATGCAGGCGAATTGCCGGCAAGCATACAAAAATGGCGGCATACCAATCCTGATTAAATAAAGCATGCCTTTTTGTTGCAGGCAAATAAATATTGGATTTTTGAAGGCAAACCTTCAACGCATATTCATACTTTTCAAACCATATTATTAACATTGGTATTTAACTAACATTCGAGCAATTTTTTTGATCTGTTTTATTTATAATGGCGGCTAAACAACATTATTTTATGTTTTTTACATAATTTAAAGGAAATGGCCTTTTCCTAACATTTTATTGATACAAATCATGCAAATAAAAATTAAGTCAAACAAAATGTTTATTATGTATTTTTGAGAGAATAAAAATAAAATGATGAGAAAATTAGCTAGGTTAATTTCGACGATTTCGACCGAAGGTGATAAATTCAAATTTCCCGCTTAGCCGAAATACCAGATTTGACAATTTGACAGATGAGGCAACCTTGCTTTTGTTTGGCCGCTTTGTGCAATTGTTTTCTACGTGGTTTAAAGTGTTTTCTTTTGATTTACTATCTTTTTTAATTTTATTACGTACTTTTTATTTATTTTTTGGTTTATGGTTACGGTATAAAAATTTATATTATGTAATTTTTTTATTGATAAAGTTTTCCTGCCTTTTTTTCTCATTTTTTCGATTAAAAAATTCTAAATATGTTATTTAACTTTTGGGACATTCAACTTATAAAACTTGCAATACTTATTTAATGATAAATGCCATTATCCTAAACGCATTTTTTTGCCAATAACTTATTAATGATGGATGCCATCATCCTAAACGCATTTTATTGGCATAACTTATTAATGATGGATGCCATCATCCTAAACGCATTTTTTCATCATAAATTATTAAAGACGGATGCCATCACATTATCTGCAACACGTGGCCTAATAACGGCCAATTGCCCACTTTCGCGTCTTTTTAATACCCTTTTGTCAATGCCTTGCCATTAAAGAGTGTTGGCAATGCCAGTAAATTAAATGTACAACTCCGGCAAAAAATGTTATATGGGACAAACTCAAAATCACTTCCGGTTTAACCGAAAGAACCATTAACTTTCTTATTTTAAATACAAGTGTCTATTTTTGTTTATTCTGTATAAAATTCTCTTTTGAATGATATATCATACAGGGAGGTTCTTTTAAAATGGCGGCCAGAAAAGATTGTTAGAAGAAAATCAAGTCCCACCATTATTTCTGTTTTGAATAAATTTTTTGCTAAGTAGGCTTTGAAAATAATAGAATGGCCTATTTTACTTTGACAGGTAGTGACATATTTCATTTTCTTTAATAAAGTACTTAGATTTTGTAATTTCAATTTTTAATGTAATTAATGAAAGAAAAGTAAAAATTTGACCAACATTTTAAAGGGCAACACCCCAATTATATTCTATTTTTTTATTTTACACTAAAATCTCTTTCTAATTACATATTACAAAATATTGTTTATTTTTAAGATGGCGGTCATAGATCATTTATTTATATTATCCGAGTAAAAACATTCTATATTAAATTATCTATATGGCCGCCATCTAGAAAATAAACAATTTGTTGTGATATGTCATTAGAAAGAGATTTTGGTGTAGAATTAAAAAATACAATAAAATAGGGGTGTTTTCATTTAAAATATTTCTCAAATTTTGAATTTGCTCGTATTAATTACATTAAATACTGAAATCACAAAATCTAAGTACTTTAATTAAGAAAATGAAATATGTCACTACCTGTGAAAGTAATAGGTTATTCTTTTATTTTCACAGCCGACTTAGCAAAAAAATTTATTCAAAACTGAAATAATGGCGGCACTTGATTTTCTTTAAAAATCATTTCTGGTCGCCATTTTGAAAAGAAACACCCTTTATGATATATCACTAAAAAGGAAATTGTATACATAATTCAAATATAGAAAAAAAGTAGGTACTTGTATTTAAAAGAGGAAAGTTGATGGTACTTCCGGTTAAACCGGAAGTAATTTTGAGGTCCTGATTTGACAAGAAATAGTAAATTTTGTTATTATAATACTGTAAAATTTTTATTAGTCTCTCTTATTAACTACAAAAAAATTGGGGGGATAACAACATCCTGTGTCACCCGGTATCTATAGCCACGGCAGCTTCAAAAAGCTTAGATTTCTCTTTCGAGCCAAAAAGTATTTTTCCTCTTCTAATTTATACACTTTATGCGTGTCCCAAATCCGACCTCCCTTGGAATATTGTTCTCATATCTGGGGCATGGCGTCCCCCACAACCCTAAGCATTCTTGATTCTATTCAAAGAAGAGCTATTCGTCTCATTAATGATCCGTCACTTACAGAAAGGCTTCCCTCTCTTGCACATCGTCGAGCTGTGGGGGATTTATCGCTTTTTATAGGTACTTCCATGGCTTCTGCTCTGAAGAATTGTCCAGTATAGTTCCTCCACTTACGGTTCCCAATAGAGAAACTGGTGGTTCCGCGCGTATGCATCCCTATACGGTCCAACTCGACAGGCCCCGAACTTCCCACTTGGTTCGTTCTTTTATCCCTAGAGTTTCTAGGCTGTGGAACCTGCTGCCCGCGGAGGTCGTTCCTTCCCCCAAATCTTCAATTATTTAAGTCCTGTGTCAACAAACTCCCTCTTACCTCGCTTAAGACACCCACGGTACGTTAGTATTTAGGCTTTTAGCCTTCGTGGTTTGTCCAAAGATAAAAAAAGGCATTTTTTTATACAACAACCATTTCAATATTTATAAAAGTTTGTTTAAAAGGATATCATAGTGACATTTATATTTTAACGGCTTTTTATCTACCAAAAACAATTTTTATTTTGATAGTCATGTTTATGTATGTAAGAGAATAGTTCTTTTTTGTAGTTAAATAGACATGATTAATTTATTAGAACAAAATACGCGTAAAAATGCTGTTTATGAATTTGAAAAAAAACTAGTGGGAGAAATTTTGTTTTCGAGATATCTATCATTAAACACTTGAAAAGCAAATTTACCTCATTAGTCATTTTTACTATATTTTTCCTTCTTTTTGCAAGCAATTCTTGATTTAATGTTAAATTGGTACTCAATATTTGATTTTTACCATTTATATATTTATTTTATCCATTTTTCCATAAAATTGTAAAACTTTAGCTTTTAACCGCTATAGCCATGGCGGTGCTATGGCTACTGCGATTGAAATTATTAAAAGTGAAGCATTGCAATATTATGGAAAAAAATTTGTTAAAATAAATAGGGAAGCCGGTTTTCTAGAGGTAAAAATCAAAGATTTAGTGCCAGTGTAGCGGCAAACTCAAGAATTTCATAAAAAAGAAGAGGGAATATGGTAAATTTAGGTTAATAGTTTTCCCTATTAAGTTTGAATATCTCGAGAACGAAAAGTGAACGACTAAAAATTATTTCAAAACACCTCCCTATACCAATCAGCGCCCCAAAACACCTACCTATACCAATCAGCGCCCCAAAACACCTCCCTATACCAAATTTTATTTAAATCCGCGATGCGTCCGGTTTGTAAATAAAAAAATATATATTTTTAAATATTATTTTACTCTGCTACATTGTGCCAGTGATTACTTTTACTTCTTTTCTTTTATTGCAGACCATCGAAAAATTACCAGACAAAGTTCTTCTTCATATCTTTAGTTATCTAAGCCACAAAGAAATATGTCGTATGGCCAGAGTGTGCAAAAGATGGAGACTTATCGCTTATGACACTCGACTTTGGAAGAATGTGTCCCTTCGTCCCGAAATATCAGGACTTCATGTTGGGTCTTTGGAATCATTATTGGCATTGATTAGTATTAGATTTGGCCCTTCTTTAAGGTATGTACTGTATTTTTTTTTCACTTCTATGCCAACTATTTGTTTGTGTTTACTACTCCTGAGTGACACAGCATGTTGTTATCCCCTATTTTTTTGGTTGTTAAAATTTTACAGTGTAATTGAGGCATAAATTTACATTTTTTTTTAAATATTACAACCTCAAAATCACTGTCGGTTTAACCGGAAGTACCAAGAACCAGTGGCGTACCTAGGGGTATCGGGACCCGGGGCGGAAAACAAAGTTGGGGCGGGGCGTCCCCTCATGACAAAAAAATTAGAATCAGAAAAAAGTCCCCATCTGTAAAATTCCAACATAATATCGCGCGGGCCCCCTGTTCCTACTTTGAGGAACAAAAAAGCTCCTTACCCTTCAAATAAGGCCCCCTTTGACCTTAACATTATATATACGTTAACAAGATTTGGCCCCCTTTTGTACTTTGCTTACAAATAGCCCTCACAACAACGCTCATAAACCCTAATACATACAGAGTGTCCCAACTCTATTTATACACGAAATAACTTTGACCCTGTACAAGATACAAAAATAAACTTTAAGTAAAAAATGTTTATTTGGATAGACTCTTTTTACTGACAGTACTAGTTAGTATACCGAATGTCTCATAAACATAGTTTTTATTATCAAGTAGGTTTTTAAATAGAACACCCTGTATATTTTAACAAATATATTATATATAATAAATTGTAAAAATGGCTTTGTCCGTTGAAATAAATAAATAAATAAAAAATATTGACTCTGCATTATATTCTACATTAAAATTGTATAACATACTATACATCAATAATTGCTAGTTTTTGAGATATTAACAGTATGCCAATATACTCATTAACAATTAAAGGACAAGAAAGAAAACTTTATTTTGGTTCTAATTATTTTTAAATAATTTTTTCACTCTCAGAGTGACAAACAATATAATAAAATTAATTTAATTTCCTTTCATTGTAAGAACTATCAATTTGAGGTTTATTTTTCTATCTTGTACAGGGGCGAAGTAATTTGGTTTATAAATAGAGTTGGAACACCCTGTATATACAACTTCTGTATTATTATTCTTGTATCCGTATTTTGTATTCATAACATAAAATAATTTTTTTCAGATATATTGAGTTACCAATCGAGCTAATAACACACACAGTACTTCACGAACTTGCAAATAAATGTCCAAATTTAACTCATATGCTTTTGGACTTTTCCACAGCTATGCAGCTGCATGACTTCAGTGAGCTGCAAGCTTTTCCAACAAAGTTAAAATACCTCTGTATTTGCCTTTCCGAGGTAATTTTCATGGAAGGTTTTATGAGGAAAATTTACAATTTTATTAACGGTCTTGAAATTTTACATTTAATTGGAACCTATGAAAAAGTTGAGGAAGAAGAAGAAGAAATTTATGAAGTTATTAATGTTCATAGGTTAAAAAGTGCTACACCTAATTTAAGAGTTATTAACTTGTATGGAATAAATTTTGTGGATGACAGTCATATAGATGCGTTTAGCTCCAACTGTATCCAGGTAGGCTTAATTTTATACTTTATAGCACGATTATTATTTATTATCTATTATATCGATAATACAGCATTAAATTTCCAAACTAATAGAGAATTATTGCACAGTGGAATAAGGCCAGGCACTAATAATACCGGCCTTATTTTGACATCTGAGCTTGCGCAGGGACTCCCTTAATAAGGATAGTGCCTGGCTTTATTTATGTCGGTTTTGGGTCGTGCCTTATTTTGGTCTTATTTTAACTTCGGAACTGTTCGTGTAAACCGAACGGCTGCCGACCACAAAATCTAAAAGTTTTTGGAAGTAAAATAACTTAAAAACCTTGCTTTTTCAAATGTATTTCTGTAATTGTGTGAAATAAAACCCTACAAAAACTACAAAAAACCTAATTTTTTTAGGTTAATGGCACTGTCAACATGATTTGCAATAACTCTAAATTATGGGTACAAGCACTATTTAAATAAGGCCGGTATTAATAATACTCGAGTTTAATAAGGCAAGTTGTAATAATTCTCTATTCTCTATTAAGGAAGTCCTTATCCTACCACGCATCTGCGCAAGCTCAGATGTCAAAATAAGGCCGGTATTATTAATGCCTGGCCTTATTTTACTGTGCAATAATTCTCTATTATCTTTTTAATTCTGATCAATTCGGTAAAAATAGAAGAATAATTGGTTGTAGCTGTTAGACGTCTAAATTTATTTGTTTACATGTTTACAACTTATTGGTATTAATATTGGCTATATCAGTGACAGGGCCGCCGAGAGTCGTGCCGGGTCCTGGTACAGACAATAATCTCGGTCCTCCTTAATATTTAATTTGTGAACAGACCATCAGATTTGTATTTTTCTTATTTTATATAAAATCGCTAAAAAAATCAATATTGCAAATTTGGTCCGTTTTTTCAAGCTAGGAAAATACTGTGACCTGATGGCCAAATTCAGATCACAAATTCGGAATTTGGAAAGCAAAAATACATCAAAAATATCACCGAGTCCCACACTCTTTAATTTTTAGTGAAGAGTGTTAAATTTTAAATTTATCACATGAACTAAAAGAGATACCCTAATCCCATGTCATGGTTTTTGTCTCTGCAATTATTTATATGTAAAAAATAGTAAGTTGTCCATCCCGCGGCCCCCACCCCCTTAAGCACGGGCCCCGGAAACTTTACCGCCTCCAACGCCGTCTCTTCGACGTCGGGTCTGATCAGTAAAAGGCATATTGGTATATACTTCACCACTGACGATTATTGTGGAGTCAGCTTTTAGTTTTTTAAATACATTACATTAACAAAAGACATGTCCCATTTTGTGTTTTTTGTCTTTTGTAAGTCTCTGAGCCTTACAACCCTAAGCCCGCATATGGTCTTACATGGGCACCATACAAGCTTGAGTGGTTTTTGCGTTCTTCTGATGGGAGCTATAAACATTATATCCTGTTAGAATAATTCTTTTAACTTGCTTATTAAGTCTGTAATATTCCAGAGGGTTTCAACGCCATTTTCACGTTATGATTGTGGTTCGAAAAGTCCGAGGTAAAGTTTCGTTGCTCTAGTGGTTCTGTTATCAGTTGCAAAAAGTACGCTCCCTCCAGTTATTAAAGAATGTTTTAAAAATACTGCCAACAATCCTGTAGGAAGTTTCAAATGGTTCACTTTATATGGCGTTTTTTCCGCTAATACTACTGTCTAAACAATTTTCGGTATTTTCATCGTAGGTTTGCTTTCATAGATGCCAGCGCACAATGTTACTACTGAACATTTGGAACAATACTTGATTGTTTATAGGTATTTACGAAAATATAAAATAATGTTACAGTACCTATTATCATATGAGGAGCCTAGTTTTAAAGTGGTATCTTCTCCAAATTAGATTTTCTTGTTATATCTTATAAAGAATAAACAGAGAATCGATACATTATATGTAATTTATTCTTTCTTACGTTTGAACACCCTGTTATGGATGTAGTCATTGCCTACAAAGTGATTTTTTAAAATGAGTGCAGAAAAATCCAACTTTTTGAACATTTATTTCACTGTTGTATTAAAAAGTCTAAATGGAGATTGTATAGTTCGAAACTAGTCCTCCTCATATATCAACGGATAATTTACAAATTATCCTATGCTGATTTTAAAATAAAAAATTCAGACTTAGTTTTATTATTTTAATTCCTAACACTTATCATTTAATGTTGCATCACAAGCAGCAAGCTGACGTCTTATTGACGTCTCTTTTTAGTCTTTTTGGTCAGCAAAGACGTCATAAGATGACGACAAAATGACGTTAAATTGACCTCCCTAAGTCACAGACAAAAGACGTCCCGTTAATGACGTCTTTAAGATGACGAAAAATTGACGCATGTACTTTTTTTTAAGCTTAATTGATACGATATTTTATTTAAAAATTGAAATGGGAAAAGCTCTTTACTGCTTGCAATTTCCTTGCACTGCAAGCAAAGTGTACAAATTGCAAGGTCGCATCTCTCGGGACACTGTCCAACCTGGAGATGCAGATTTCAACACTAGCCGAAAATATTTCTTTCAAAGCTAATTGAAATCACCAACCGGCGCCAACCGCAACCGCAGACCGGTCTCGTAGTAACCAGAACTAACCAGAACTTTTTGGTCTCATTGGTACGGTTTAGGCGATAAAAAGCGAGGATGTTGAATAAGCGTAGTAGTTTATTGTCCATTACGCCATCTATCGGTAGAGTTTTTTCCTATTTCAATTTTGTAAAATTATTAGTATTATTTTTCTGTCACATGATATTTCGGTTGGATTTTGACACGAATCATATAATGCCACAAAATTTTTCTGGCGGGTTTTCTAAACATGACGTCATTAGATTTTTATGAGCTAGTATGACGAAAAATGACGTCAAAAGACGTCGCTTCAACGACGTCAAAAACACGTCATTAAAATGACGTCATAATTTTGGTCTGATGACATCTTATGACCAAAAATCACTTAAAAATGACGTCATAATGACGTTAGCTTGCTGCTTGGGATATTCTGCCGGTTTTTGTGCATATATTATATATATCAATCTTTGTATGTTGAATAAAATCCGGTCCCTAATAAATAGTATTTGATATAGAAACATCTTATTTGTTTTAGTTGGAGTGCTTAGCAGTTAATTACTGCAACAAAGTAACTGGTAGTACACTAAAGACTCTTTTTCAAAGAAGCAGAAGGTTGACATGCTTATTGATGAACGGAACGAGTAAGTTAGCAATAATTTATTTATACAGGATGTCCACTATTAATATTACACAGAGAAATCATATATTTATTTATTCAAACATATTTAAATAAAAACTAAACTTACTTTATCCAAAAGTTAATAGTTATTGGAAGATATAAAGTGAAGAAAATGTTTTTTATTTATGTCGACAATTTTTAATACGCCATGGATTATCAACAAGTAACAAGTATCAACCAAGGTTAGTTTATATTTATAAGGTTGCGACATATCCTCACCTTTTAGGCGGTTCGAGGTCGGGGACGCAAGGAAAGGCACTCCACGGAGAAAAGTTGGCAAGACTGGGTAAAATCAAAGCTGATGACCAATCCAGTGGCGTCTAGAATTTGCGCATTTCATTTTGCATTGTTTTGGTAGTGATATTTGTTGAAAGATGTAATTCCAAATGTTTTTTATTTAAAGTAAAAGAATTTACAACTTAATAATAATTAAAAACTGTTGTATAAACGCTTGTTCTACTAATAAAATAAACTGTATATCTCCGGCACTGAACAACATGGCCGAAAAATGGGAGATGTGACGTCATAACACGTCAAAGCAATATGGCCGAATGTCGTGACCTTATATAGACCGACTTTGGTATCAACTACTTATTACATATTAATTCAATTACAATCTTTGAAATAAATACATATACACGCTCAGCCACTTAAAAGGCCAATGCGTGGAACGCAGACGGTCAAATGTGTGTAGAACACTAACAGGTGTAGAGCTTAGACAAAGAATGCCGACATGTACACATTTCCTGATACGGGGACGCATCGGCCACGGTTTGTTATTGTTTTAATTGCCTATAAACCTTTTGTAGTGGCTGAACGTGTATGTATTTTCAATGCGGCCTTTGATAATATCCCAAGCAGCAAGCTGACGTCTTATTGACGTTTTTTTAGTCATTTTTGGTCACATTTGGTCAGCAAAGACGTCATAAGATGACATTAAATTGACCTCCCTAAGTCACACATCAATTTTAGGCGTTCAACCAATTATAACCGCGGTAATAATTGGTGACAACTTTGACGTATAATACATTGTTTAAACGTCAACATAACCGATTGGTAAATACCGTTTTAAAATTGGTTCTTCGCCTAAAATTGATGACAGACAAAAGACGTCCCGTTAATGACGTCTGTAAAATGACGAAAAATTGACGAATATACGTTTTTTTTAAACTAAAATAATACGATATTTTATTTGAAAATTGAAATAGGAAATAAGTTCTTACTGCTTGCAATTTCCTTGCACTGCAAGGTCGCATCTCTTGGAACACTGTCCAACCTGTAGATGTAGATTTTACACTAGCCGAAAATATTTCGGCTATGTAAACACGTCATTAAAATGACGTCATTATTTAGGTCTGATGACGTCCTATGGCCAAAAATTACGTCATAATGACGTCAGCTTGCTGCTTGGGAAACAATAATAAGATTATTGGGCCATCAACAATTTTAGATTTACAAAGTGAATATTTAATGCAAGTGGAATGGGAAAAATGTTCTCTACAGGAATTAGATATTACTGCGACAGATTTATCTACAGAATGCCTATGTGACATGTTGACCCGGTTGCCAGGATTAAGGTTTTTAAGTGCCGGTCAAATAAACGGTTTTAACGATTCGGTTTTAAAGACATGGATGGAACTTGGAAATCCTCGAAACTTAGTAGGTAGATGTGTGGTTGTTTCTTAATAGATACATATAATATTTTAATTAGCACAAAACACTATTTTTTTGTCATAAAATTGGACGCTTGCTTGCTGGAATTACTGGACCGGGCGTCCATTGACAGAACTTTCTTACACAGTAAAAAACTTTTGCTGTTCGATAAATTCTAGAAAGGAAGCATCAAAGATATTTACCAAAAAAAAAAAAGTGTGTACTTCTAAAATTCCAGAATTTTAAGAAACTCTCTAGCGACCGAATGTATACTGAACTGACGGCGCGTTCCTATGCAAATTTATAGTATTAATCTTAATGGCAGACTTGCCATTGAGCCTCTTCAGGTACGCTCGAAGGCACCGTGTGTATGCCTATTAACAGTTGTTTAGCGCTTCTTTCTCAGTACATTTCCATTTCCGGTAAAATAATACACAGTCCAATAGATGCCATCAGCCAGTTTTTCTTAAAAGGTCAGTTCTTTTTCCATATGGTCCATAAATAAAAATTATTTCTACTTTTTCTGCTGTTTCTAAATATCTGTGGTGCGTTCTCCTAAAAAGGGACATATCCAGTAAAAATTATTTTAAGGAAACATTTGGGATTGTAACTCCCAAAACTAATATTTTAAATATAATAAATTATCAATATTTGTGAGGCTAGAAAAACATTTTGTAAAGGTACCTATCCATCAAAACAACAATAAGGGACACTTTTGTTTATGTTGCATGTTTCCAAAAATTCCATAATGTTCCTATAACTTGGTCATTGTTGTAGCACCAAATAATTATGTTTTTGTGTATTTCGCGTTTCCATTTCATGTCGGTAAGATCAAAGGAAAATTCTTAAAAAAAAGTTGTTGCTGCGGTGGAGACATTCAATTCTCAAATTTTTGCAAGGTACAGATGCTGAAAACTAAAACTATTTCTAATTTTGCCTGATTGATTTTGTTTAGACAAAAAGTTGACACCTGTTGAAACATGTTCCAAAATTTTGGAACACAAAGCAATATTTAGTAACAAAATAGTTCACCATTGTTGCTTTGGTGGATACGTACCTTAATATTAAACCTAAAAAACATTTTTACGTTTTTTTTTTTTTAAACAAATGCTTTTGGAACTTTTAGATTTTTATCAATACAAAAATAATTTTCATGAAGTGTGACCATGTTTTGTTGTGATCGATTATATTATACTTTCATATTGTTATTTCACAAAAACTTGTATCATTTTAAAATTATTCAAATTTGTGAACCGATAACAGTAATAAAAAATATTTAAAATTTGACATAAACGAGTTTTGAGAAAACGTGGACATGTCCCTTTAAAAAAAAAACGCCATTATCAAAAAATTTTTATTTAAAACTTTTTTGTGAAATACGCCTTGGTTTAAAAGGAATACCATTTTTATGTAATAATATTTAATTTTTAGGTTTCTTTAGATTTAGATAGTTCAGATAATTTATCAGAAGATGCAATATACAAATTTTTATGTAAATATGGGCACCAACTGTGGGGCCTTGGATTATCGGGAATGACTCACATAACGGATTCCTTATGGCAGTCAATTCTCCCAATATTATCAAATGCAAAGTAAGAAAATACCTATTATTAATTTGGTTTTATTATTATTAATAAAACAATCACTAAAACACATGTAAATATAAAAACAAACTGAACGTCAAAAACAATAAAAAAATAGGTTAGAATATAAAATTGCCAGCATCAATTTTTTAAGCTTGCAAACTTTACTGGAGAAAAAAGATGTACAGCCTGAGCCAGCAATAAAAAGGACTTCATAATCAAGATCGTTTAATAGGTAAGGTTGCCTCATTACGTCACATATGTACCGCACTGCTGGTTCCTTATTGGCGCCAACATAGCAAACAAGGATGTCTAGACGGATAATGCTATGAGGGCGAAAGAGCGCGATATACAGTATTTAAAAATCAGCTAGAATAATCAATAATTTATTTATTAATAGGAAATAAAGAAGTTACGGTAACAACTGGAATTAACAGTATTTAAAAGTATTTCTTTAATATTGACAAAAAACACAAACTACACTGTTAAAAACTTCATTAAGTAATGAGCAAAATACATATGTGACGTATGGTTCGCCATGTTGAAACGCTTACGAGGCAACCTTACCTATTAAACGATCTTGCTTCATAATAACAACACTTTTAAAACCTATTTAGGTCGTTTTCGCTTGACGTCTACCACGAATATTTATACCGCCATATAAGTATGGAACCGGGGCTTTAACCCACCCTTACGCCCCCTTAGCCATTAGGGTTTGTCATAAGAACCCGTTTATTTTTGATATAAATGGAAAGATTATACATTATAACCCCTATGCGGACACTATCGTCCGACAAAAAGTAACGCGTTGGCCCAGTCTGACACCCGAAACATGTCAATTTTAAGCCTTATGGTTTCGTGACTATAACCATGACCATTTTTGACATAATGTTTAAAATGTAAAACACCATGGTAAACTTGTTCGACAAAACAAGTGACCCAAAATTAAGAAACACGAGATTTTTTTTATTCAAAAATGTTTTTTAGGGCATTTTATTTATATATAATATTACTATTATATTTTTTACTTTAAAAACATAAGGGTTTGAAATTAGCGATCAGTTTGTATTCATATCATATGGACACAAAATATGGTGTACCGGGTGACCGAGTGATTGTGAATAACTTTACAACAAATAAAGTTACCTATCATGATGCGGTTTTCGCAAGAAGCCACAGAGTTTTTAAAAGTCGTTTTATTACATTTTTGCTATTTTGTTGTGACCTTCCGTTAATAAAAAAACAAAATAGCCCATATTTTTGTCAGACACAGACATAAAATGATTTTAGAAAGTGTTAATAAATCACTTTTGTGACAAGTTTACATTTTTTTACATGCAATTTTAAAACACTGTGCCAAAAATGGTAAGAGTTAAAGTCATGAGGCTCATAATTGACATGTTTCGGTTGTCGGACTCTGCCAACGCGCCACTTTTTTGTGGCCAATAATCGTGAGTAGACACAGATTTTGATATTGCTCTTTGCAGAGTTGGGCAGAATACTGAAAATCGGTATTCGAATACGAATAACGGAAAAAAAGTATTCGAATACCGAATATTTGAATACTTGGAAAACAAGTATTCGAATACTGAATATTTGAATACTTGGAAGAAAAAAAGTATTCCAATAATAGGTATTCATGAATACCCGGAATCGGTATTCGAATACTGGAAACGAAAAGATTCGAATACTACTACAAAAAAGTAACCAAAATTTGAAGGGCAAAAGAAAAGGTCCTTATTTATCTTATTTTTTCCTTATTTTGCTTCCCTTTTGTTATTCTCATCATGTCAATTTTGGTATTCGGATACTGCTTACGCTTTTCGGTATTCGAATACTCGGATCGTCAGTATTTGAATACCCAAAAAAATATTCTACCAAATACCGAATACCAAACACACAAATATATTCGAATAACGTATGTCCTAAAACTTTTGGCAGACAATATTTTTCGGTTTTTTTTTAATGAAGAAATTTATTTAAACACTAACTAAGTAGTTATAAAAAAGTTATAAATTACAACTCAATACTTAACTAAACTATACTATCGAATTATGTGGAGTGGCCATTCTGTATTGCCTAGCCAGTCTCCTCGTTGACATTCCAATCTGGTTTTTTGCTCTTCTTACCAATCTCTCTGACCTCTGTGCGGTAAATGCACGTGGTCTTCCACGTTTTGGGAGATTCAGACATGGTATGCCCTGCTCGCACTCCGCTATTGTTCTATAAATGGTTCTGCGTGAAATGTTTTCATTCTGGAATATTCGACAGATTTCAGCTTTGGGTATCCGCCCAACTAACTTGTAGATACTTTTTCTTATTTCTAATTTATACGACATCTTAAAGCAAAAACTTCAAAATAAATAAATCTCAACTGACAGTAAATAAACTTTTGTTTTCAAAGGCAACTTGATATTATTTTGTTTTTGTTAAAATTAAAAACAATGAGTTTTGTGCCAAAACTTTTAGGACATACGTTACCGGCAAAATGTATTCTGAATACTATTTAGAATACTGAGTATTCGAATACGATCCAACTCTGGCTCTTTGGGCAGGTAACACCTTAATATTTTTGCGGTAAAATACCCATGTGTAAAGCCGCATCCAGACTTGCAACAAGTCGCCAAACATCCGTCCAAACTAACCAACCTGTTTGCGCGCTCCTTTGACGCCATAACACCGACAAGCTCTGAATCACCGGCGAATCATTGGCCAAGCCCTTTAAACGACGTCAATTCTGTCCACGTCTACGACCGCGTTATGTGATGGGGTATGCGGCGTGGAGCGGCACGGCGAATTGTCGCAAGTCTGGATGCGGTTTAACACGCAACAACAATCCAGCGAAGTTGATAAGTTGCAGATTATCTAATAACTATGTACTTATACAGAATTGTAGTAATGGGTACACAAGAAAGGCTTGGAGTTAATATTCTTGTAGATCAACTTATGGACAGAATTGCCAATAACTGCAATAATTTGGAGAGACTGGAACTTCGATGGGATCCTGACAATTTAAGATTTTCAGATAAAAGTCAAAAAGCTATAGATACATTACGAGTCAAATGCCTAAAACTAAAATGTTTAAGCTTAAGGTAAAGAAATAAGAATTGAATTATTCAAGTTATACATAAGTATGATGAATTACTATTTCATATACCGGGTGTCCAGAAACTATATCGACGGTAGGGGGTGATTCTTCATTAAAAAAAGCTTTATAATAATATACAGTGTGAGCAAAATTAAACTTCCACACTTTTATTTTTAAAGGGCTAATAGGTAGACATGTTTCCTCTAGGTATTCAAATTTTGGTCGAATAGATTTAAACTGGACTAGACTTACGGGACTTTTTCCAAAATTATAGTTTGTCTACAAAAAAAAAACGTATTAGCTTAATTGTAGCAAAATCAGATTTCTTTTGCAACAAGGTTCAAAAAAGTATTTTGGAAAAAGTCCCGTAAGTCCAGTCCTGTCTAAATCTATTTGACCACATTTTGCAAACCGTGCAAAACTCAAAAATTAAAATATGTGAATAATTGGGAACGCAGGAACCAAAAAACGTCTTTTCTGCATATACGGCCCTGATACGGTTACTACCCTTTATTTGGTGTAAAAAATATTTCACGAATATGTAATGACCGCTTACTTAATTGATCCCTTAATAATCTGAGCAATTTTCTCAAATGTACGTTTTTGAGTTCACTTTTCTTCCAGGGTCACTGGCGTAAATAATTCCATTTTCTGGGAGGGGTTATACATCAACGAGTTGGCATCACAGTATAAAAATATGATTTCGGGAAGGAATTGATTCTAAGAAAATAAAGCATAGATTTTTTTATGTTTTTTTTAACTTATAATGTTTTTTAATACCTTTGTGACTGCCCATGAAGGCTTAGACCTACGTACCAGGGTACCGTGGGTGTCGGAGTTTAACTATTCTTTTTGTCTGTACCGTCAATCTTGTCCAAACAGTAAAACAAACATGATATAGCTTTGCATTTTGCCGCACTACTAGTGATGTAAAGGGTAATATTACCGAGGTAATGTTACCAGGAATTTTGGTAATATTACCACAACATCGGTAACATTGGAAATATTGTTTTTCGGTCTATACTCTAACCCAGGGCTTTCCAAACTGTGCGTAGCAACGCCCCAGGGCGTCTCACTGTCGTCCCAGGGGCGTCGCGTGTTGATGCGACAAAAAAAGGGAAGGTTTTTTTTGTTTGGTAAGCAATTTTATTTGTGAAGCCTAGGGCGCCATGTGATAAAATAGGCGCCACACAGAGAAAGAACTTTTTTTTGGTTTTCAAGTACAAGGCAACTCGTTTTTTGAGACTTGGTGCGGTAAAAAGGGAAGGAACTTCAAGGCCGTCGTAAAACAATTGGAAGCTACCAAGAGCGTCACAGTTGAAATAAGTTTGGGAACCCCTGCTTTAACCAAATCAACGACAATTTAACAGAAGCTGAAAATTGAATTGCAACGGAGTTCATCTATAAAATCGTCATTTCCAGCGAAAAATCTATGGTTGGGCCTGTTGGGTGAGCAAGAAATTGCTTCAGTTCTAAAATAAGTAGACTGACTGTAGGCATTTCAAATTTACCATCGCCAACAGCCGCAACCGAAAGAACCTTTAGTATTTATGGATTTATTTATCGGCCAAGAAGAAACAGTTTTACTGTGGAAGAGGCCGGAGAACTAACTTATGTTGCCCATAATTATAATTTACTAAATGAAGAAGATCATTCAATATTGAAAGCTCTGAGGAAGAAATAGAAAAAGAAGATATCAGTTTCGAATATACAGACTTGACTGAACTAACGAAAAAGAAAGAAGAATTAGATGACGAGGTTGGGGATGATGATGCTGATGATGATTACCATTATCCACTTTATTAGGTAGTCCCTTTTGAATCCGACTAAATTAAAAAACGTTCTTGTGGTTCTTCGTAATGTTATAATAGTTTTGTAATAAAAAAAAACTTGTATTACTTTAAAAGCTTTTTTTTAATATAAATTACTAGTTTCCGTAATATTACCGATTTTTAAATTACCGGTAATTTGCCCATACTAATACATTCTTTCTTTGTTTTAGTGATGGTCGTTACTACGAAATAGTAAAAGCCAACTTCGAACGAGCTGATAGAATGACAGTTGTTAGGACACTTACCAACTGCCGAGTATCCAACTATTATTTATTATCAAACTATAGAGATCTTGTCTTTAATTAAAATTAATGTTTTATCTGGGTTTTAAGTAAAACACAATACATATTGTTTATTCTCTATTAATAAATATAATTAAAAGACTGCCATATTATTATTCTACGTCATAAATTAACAAATTTTGCCTAGAAAAAATTAATATTTGTATAAGATCAGAATAAATTTTTAAGTTATTAGTGTTTTCTGTACAATAATTTCCTATTTACAGTTTTTTAAGAAGGTCCTAACTGCAATATAAACAGCACTTATGTATACAGTGTGTTCAAAAAGGTTGGAAATGCTCAAATATCTCAGATAATTATGAAACAAACTGGACGAAATTCCGTACTTCATGGTAAAACCATACTCTAAGTTCAGTGTTGATATCGTTTTAACTATACGTTTCTAAATTTTAATGAGATACCTATTTTATTATTTATTTATTTTAATATTGAATTTCCGCTGTTTTTTACTATACAATTTTAGGTAGTCCACAATGTTATGGAAGTCCAAGTCTCTTTTTAATAGTAGCAGGAAAGACATTAAGGTGTAAAGTGCGTAGGTATTACACTTTACACCTTTACCTAACTTTAAACTGGTGGCTTGACAGTTTTGACATAAATCCAATTTCTAGATAAAATTAACAAAATTTAAAAGGCATAAGCTGGTTTAACACTTATCAGACTTCTTGTCAAATAAGTTTGATCAAATATTCGATACAATTTGTTTGCAGAGAAAAGTGTAAAATAAGAAATTATTTGACAAACTCCTTTAAAGCAAATATCAGGGTAAAAAGCAAACACCACACCAATCACGATAAAATTTAGGTTAAGTAGTTGCCAACTATTAATTTTTAATTCATTGGTTGGTAATTTTGAAGCTTTCCATCAATAGTTGACGAAAAATAGGACGTGTTCTAACCCGTCAAACAAATTTGTCAAGGCGACCTTGGTCCAACTTATTTGACAAGAAATTTGATAAGTGTAAAACCAGCTATACATATTATAAACAGAAAAATCCTGTAAAAAATATTAAGAAGGCCTTCTTTGCACGTTCTGGCGGTGTGCTAGGTTAAAGTAAAACTTTTCTATGAACTAGTTATTCCTTATCCCAAAATTAACGAGGCGCAAATTTGAAAGATGCAAGGTGTAAAGTGTAATACCTACGCAATTTACACCTATTATTTTTACTAAATTAAATATATTTTCTGCTACAATTACTTAAAGAGAGACGTGGACTTCCATACCACTGTATAGTAAAAAAACAGAGGAATCCAATAATAATAATAAAAAAAAATAGGTATCTCCTTTAAATTTTAAATCTGAATTAATTTCTGCGAAACTGAAGATCTGGCAATATTGCCGATATCAACACTAGTCAGTTTTAAAATTCTTTAAGATACATATTTGATCGTTTCCAATTTTTTGGACAAAATGAATGTAACTCTTAATTTGTTAAATATAAAGAGTTATATTGACTTTGAAAAAGCTATCTACAAAATTATTTTAATGTACAAAAATAAAAAAAAATCCATCAGACAATAAAAAATAATAATAACTTTATAACTTAATAAATTTTATTTCACTAGCCATAATTTTTGACAACCCACGACACCCATATAAAATCTATAAATGATATTTTTTACAAATTCCACATCAAAAATTACAGACATTTTTTTAACCAATTGTGTCATTAGAAGAAGTAACACGATATCTGACAAAATTTGACATAAAGACCGACAATAGTTATTTATGGTACACCATCGTGCCGAAAAGAGACTGGGACACTTTCCGACCTGGATTTTATAGTTACGTTTAGCGAGGTAAGAGGGAGTTTGTTTACACGGGACTTAAATACAAGATCGTTTAACTAGGTAAGGTTGCCTCATTACGTCACATATGTACCGCACTGCTGGTTCCTTATTGGCGCCAACATAGCAAACAAGGATGTCTAGACGGATAATACTATGAGGGCGAAAGAGCGCGATATAAAAATCAGCTAGAATAATCATTGTTAAATAATTTATTAATAGGAAATAAAGAAGTTACGGTAACAACTGGAATTAACAGTATTTAAAAGTATTTCTTTAATATAGACAAAAAACACAAACTACACTGTTAAAAACTTCATTAAATAATGAGCAAAATACATATGTGACGATGGTCCGCCATGTTGCAATGCTTACGAGGCAACCTTACCTAGTTAAACGATCTTGACTTAAATACCCGAAGATTTGGTGGGGAAGGAAAGACCTCCACGGGCAGCAGGTTTACACTATTTCCCAGTTTTTTTGGCATGATGGTACAAGTGTGTTATGTATCCCACAAGCAGACTTACAAAAAAGGTACCATTTTAAGTAAATTATTAGCTTATATGTTGCTATTTTATTCAGTTTAATATATTATAAAGCATGTGTACAAAAATAAAGTAATTAGGTAAAATTGAAACTGTACAGTCTGCCCTAAAATCAAATAAAATATAGTTACCTCTTAAATTTACTTCAACATTTGTCACAACACAATACAGTCTATTTTTCAATTTAGTTATGTAAGCCTTTGTCCTAATCAGATTAAAAAAAAACAAATTAAATGTTTTTTTCCAACTTAGTTTCCGTTTCCCTAATTGTTTAATTATATTTAAAATTCATTAGTCGCTTTTGATTTGCCTTTATATATCTACAGACATATTTTATAGAACCATATAATAGTAATTTATGTAACAAGTGCGTAAAGCGATACTTTTTTACGAATGGGAAGTTTGACAGCGGCAATCCCATGAGTAAAAAAGACACTTTATGCATGTGTTATATCCTATATTTATGTTACGACCGTATAAAAATTTCCCAAATCACCACAGGTTTTATTTCTTTAAACTTATTAATTTTTATTTTGGCAGCACCCCATTACATTGCAACAAAAAAAATTATAGCCTTCTTATTTTTAGGGAGACAATTATCCTTTTCATAATTATGCACTTATGATTTAATTTTATAAAATTGTATGTACTTACTTTATGTAGAAATAATAGATACTAAAACAGTAAAAGTTTCTTTTCTTTCTTTTCAATTTCTTCAATCATCCAAATGTTTTATTACTATGAATTTTCAATATTTTCTATTATAATTTCTATTAAACTTTAAAACTAGTAACACATGAACTAAAATAAATAATGACGAAATCAAAGGTAATTTGACCGTTTGTTTCAGTTAATGTCGCGTTTACTGTAACTTTGTATAAATTGGTATTTGAGTTTATTTGTAGTAGGCGCTGAAACAAAATACTAATTCAAAGTGTGAAAAAAAGCTTCGAAGTAAAAATATACTTGTTTTAACAGTTTATGTAGTGTATTAAAATAAAGTACTTCATATTTATGTTAACGATTAAAAAGGCGACATTTTTTTTAACGGTCGTGGAAAAACATTATTTTTATGGTCAAAAAATCAAATAATTATTATTTTATAATACAGGATGATTCTTAACCTCTGCGCATAAACTTGGGAATTTATTACGAAGGACAAACAATGACGGAAAAAAAAGTTAGTAAAATCTTTTTAGTTGGGAAAATAATTAATTTTTTGAAAGTAAAAAATATAGTATAATTCTAAGGACAAATAATGATTAGTAATAACAGAGACAACAATGAGACGAGTAACTGGTCCTAACAATTTGTCCATTGTATTTATCTCTTTCTGGTTTAACACAAGTTCCAATAAATATGTCTTTGTCTTTCATCATGGCAGGCTATCGTAGATGGAGCAATCATCGCTTTGCCCTGGTTGCCAAGTTGTTTACAATTTCTGCATGTAAACTTTAATGTCCTTTTTGGCTCGCATCTAATTAAGAGAAAGAAAATATACCATGAATCGAATATTTTTAACTTGAAAACGTTGACGCAGGCAGTCACGCCGAAATGTTATTCGATATTTGTGTTTGATATTTTTCAATGGCCGATTTGTTTGGAAAGTTTGTTTACATTTTCTGTGATTTATTGTGTGTTTCGTGGTTTTTTACCTTTAATTGGACTTTGAATATTGACTTTTATTTGTGATCACAGTGTATATATTAAATTTGTGCTTTTCAACAGATAATTTAAGGTAATATTGACATGGTTATCTGTAAGAAAAAATCTTTATAAAAACCAAATAAATGACATTTTTAATTAGGTGTGTATAATTATTGAACTAAACCCCAATATTTTATATTAATAGAAAACAAAAACAAGTACCTACCTAACATTAGGGGCAAAAATAGCACAGCTATATAATTTGAATTTGGCGGGCAAACGATAAAGTCGACTCACGCGCCACCTGCGTTTACCTTCCTTGAAGACAGACAAGGAAGGCCCAGCAGCTATCTCTCTCTCGGATAATTGATTTACATTTAGTTGCTCGTCTCATTGTTGTCTCTGGTAATAATAAATAAAGTTGATAACTTTTTTTGGTATATAAATAATATGGTACAATCACTATAAGTCTTAATTGTAACTCTAATTATAAATACTAAACATTATTATCATGATTTGTTTATAGTTTTTTTGTATAAAGAACCAAATTTGACAAATTTATTTTACAAAGGTGTGTAAAACCTATTCTAAAAATGATTTCCAAAACAAAAAATAGCTTACTATTTATTATTTGCCTTCGTAATTCGAGGTATTTTATTTAAAATAATTATTTTACTAACCAGAAATATTTTAATAATTTCTTTTTATAATTTGCCACTGTTTGTCTTTAGCAATAATATTTTATGCTTCATTTGTTTTCTGGGTGATTAAATTTTAACAGAATATTATTTGGCTTTTCTCCAGAATAAAATTAAAAAGTTTATTTAACATTTTAAGAAAATTAAAACTTTTATACATTATGAAGAACTATTCTGCTCTTACACAATATCATAAAAGTTATTATTACTTTAAAAGAAATAAAATAATGAAATATTTAATATTAAGTTACTTACAATAAAAAGGTTTTAATTTATAAACAAATACATAAAATTATTGTAAGTAACTTAATATTAAATATTTCATTATTTTATTTCTTTTAAAGTAATAATAACTTTTATGATATTGTGTAAGAGCAGAATAGTTCTTCATAAGGTATAAAAGTTTTAATTTTCTTAAAATGATAAATACATTTTTTAATTTTATTCTAGAGAAAAGCCAAATAATATTTTGTTAAAATTTAGCAATATCCCAAGTTTATGAGTATAGGTTAATACCCTGGTCTGCAACAAAATTTAAAGTGACATAAAACTAGAAATAAACCTATGCAATTTTTATAAAAATAACCCGGTAAAATGTATTTGGTCTTCTATAATAAAGACAAAGCAAATAGCACTAACCAATTACAAATCACAAACCTAAGAATAATTTTATTCAAAAATTAACCTAATTATGTAAGATTTAAATATCTATTTACATTTGGTTTAATCGACAACACTCTTTTGTTTTAAATCATTAGGAAGCTGTTTTTTTCAGAATGGCGCCCATAGATGTTAAATACCTAAACGCTTTTCTTTTAACCACATCAAATATATACAAGTTTAGCCAATTCAAAAGGTTCGTAGGCAATACGTTGAAAGGAAACATAACGCGTGTAGAAAACTAACAGGTATAGATTAAATAAAGAATGCTTGTTGCTTTAGGTACCTATGAACCTTTTGAAGCGGCTGAACGTGTATATCGACTTAATTATCTTATAGTGGAATCACAAAAATGGCATTGATTTAATTCACACCTTATATTAACTATTAATTAAAATAATTTACCTTACTTAACTCGAACTAAACAGCTTCAAAATTAATTTTTCAAAGTCAATAAGCATATTAAAGTTTATTGTTATCTCAATACTAGACTGGACAAAAAAAACAATATCATTTTTTTAAACGTTACTACGTAAATATCATTTATGATGATAAAAAAATTGTGAAAGTTAGAGCCCTTAATATTACTATTCAGAAGTCTATCATCGCGACTAATAGTTTTTTGACAATATCAATACAGGGTGGCCCACCATATTCGACACGGTCTGTAGCTGGATAACCATGGGGTTTTTAAAAAGTAAATACTGGAACATATACAGGTCGGATAAGACCACAGTATAAAATTATTTTAGTCTATACAGGGTGTCTCAAAAAAGTGTGATGTATCAAAGTTATATTTTTTAAATGAAACACCCTATATTTTATGACGGTTTTAGATTCTACTTTAAAAAATAACTCAAGTTTGTTTATAGTACTAAGTGTCTAATTTTATAAGTTTTTGTGATATTTGATTTTTTTTTGAAAAATGCAGAGGTAAAATTAAATTGATTTTACTTTAACACTTTTAACACTTTAAACTTTGAAATGTGTAACAGGATTAGAAAAAGTCTGCCATATCATACGTAGGTCAAATAAAGATCAAATATTGTACAGGGTGATCAAAAAGTAATTTCAATTTTTCAGAAAATCAAATAGCCATATCTCTCTTATTTTAAATGGAACACCCTGTATTTTTTTACGTCACATGATGACAAATAAAATACTCTTTTAAATGGTGTATAGGTTGCCTATACCTATCTTTTGTGCTTTTTAGTAAAATCTGTTTTTACAAGTTTTTAGTCCAAATGTTTATTTAAATTAAAGTTGGCTGTGACATAGCAGCCATTAATATTTTTCTTAAGAAAATAACAACGACCATTTATTGATTACTAGTGTTTTAGTCAGTTTAAAAGAAATTTCAATGATTTTAAATAAAAACCCTTCTTCTACGACAACAAGATGATATAATACTGGTAGGATGTGAAAAAAATGGTTTACTTTAGTCTAGAGTTAATCCTAAAAAATATTCCAGGAGAAACCATCTGATAACCTTAATAGTTCCTTTAAAAAATTTGACACAGTGATTATGAATAATGGAAGAAACGAGTTATAGGTCACAGAATGTCGTCATAACTGACCAGAGGCGTTATTAGGATTGTTTAAAAACACAAGTTTTATCATTACCACATTCAGCTGAAATAAGTGTTATTGGAAGTAGCATTATAAGCAACTAATAATTTTTTTCTGTGAATTTTAAAAATAGTGGCAGATAATACAAAATCTTTTAATTTTGTCCTTTTTTCCAACTAATTTACATTTTGCAATAAAGGCTTAGTAAATAGGCATAGCTATATCACAGCCTACTTACATTTAAATAGACATTTGGAATAAAAATATGTTAAAACGGAATTTACTTAAAAAGTATAAAAGATAGTTATAGGCAACCTATACACCATTTGAAAGAGCATTTGGTTTGTCATCATGTGGTGTAAAAAATACAGGGTGTTCCATTTAAAATAAGAGAGATACTGCAATTTGACTTTCTAAAAAATTGAAATTATTTTTTGATCATCCTGTATAATCCATGATCTCGATATGACCTACGTATGATAAGGCAGACTTTTTCTAATCTTGTAACAAATTTTAAAGTTTAAGGAGTTTATATTGTTAAAATAAAATTAATTTAATTGCACACCTGCATTTTGAAAAAAATCAAATATCACAAAAACCAATAAAATTAGACACTTGGTACTATAAACAAACTTAAATTATTTTTTTATGTAGAATCTAAAACCGTCATAAAATATAGGGTGTTCCATTTAAAAAAATATAACTTTGATACGTCACACTTTTTTGAGACATCCTGTATAGAGTAAAATAATTTTATACTGTGGCCTTATCCGACCTGTATATGTTTCGGTATTTATTTTTTTAAACCCCATGGTTATCCAACTACAGACCGTGTCGAATATGGTGGGCCACCCTGTAGAAAATTAAATTCCCTACAAAAATGCTCTCTTCGAAAATTGTCGTTAAATAAGCCGTTTTCATGTAGTCGGGCTTTAACATTTAACTATTTTTTCAATTTTGTTTTTGAATTTGAATTTTTGTTACTATTACAAATGTTAATATTTAAATAAATCCAATACATGTATTTAAAGGAAAGATGCGCCATAAAAAGGTCTCCCAATAGTTTTCAGAAAATCCACTCCTTCAAAAGTTATTTGACGTTGAAGTTGAATCCAAAAATGGTTGGTAAAATTTTTCAGATTAACGATTTGCGAGTTATGCATAAAAAAAAGTTGTCAAAAAACTGTCGCGATGATAGACTTCTGAATATTAATATTAAGGGCTCTAACTTTCACAATATTGTCTTTATCATCATGAATGGCAAATTTCCAGCATCATTTGAAAAAACAAAACGTCTTTCCTTTTGGCCCAGTCTACTTAACACACCCAAATTCCTTTTAGACACTAACCCTAAATCACAATAAACTTCTTATCACCTGTTATGATGCTCCTCTTCACCGACTGGTATAGGCAATGGTTCTTCTGCATTATCCTGCTTTTTATCTTCGCTATCAATCAAATGTAAAATTTCGTGACAAAGTGGACATCTATCCTGTACATAGAGCCACTTACGAAGACACACTCCATGAAAGAAGTGTTTACATTTTGTTATTTTCGCGCTATGCATTTCTTGGTAACAAATAGCGCATACGTCATCCAAACTTTGTAGTTGTTCCCTGTCAGCTTCAGGTAAGCTTTCAATTTTATTGACAGCAGTTCTTCGTTTCATGAAAACCGACCATCCAGCTTTAGCGTCACACCATATATTAAAATAGGCATGAATACACATCATCACTGCTCTTATGGCGCTACCACTTTCAAAGAGAAGAATCCAAGCCCCGTTAAAGAACAGGAATATGCCAAAACAAAATTCAATTGTGTTACCAAATGACCTAATGTAATAAATATAGTCGTCGAGTTTTTCCCAGAAGGTTTCTCTTCTGGCGTCATATAGGAACAAACAATAAATAGCAAGAGATACAAAGACTTTTACTATGACTTCAATACTAAAAGCAGTCACAGCTAGAAGCCACGTAGAGGTCTCTTGTGTAGTCCAAAGTAAGTACATCAAAGTTAAGGATAAAATAACCAATGCTGCGCAAACAATCAGAGCATGAGCATGCCTGCGGATAGAGGGATTATGAGAAGCACTCAGACTCATTAACAATGGATTAACAATGTTATGAGTAAAGTGCAAAAGGGCGGTAAATAACAAACAAAAGTTACGACAAAGCCTTACAAATCGTACTTCAGGCTCAAGACCAGTCAAACCTGTCTGAAGTGCCAAAATATAAAAACTATAGCAGAAACAGTCCCGAAATTTTTGTCATTTTCATCTTCAGTCAATAGAATCCATTGGAAAAATTTACCAATATAGTTGCAAATGTAGGACACGACACTGGTTAAACCAAGCACTGCAGTTAAAGTATCACAACCAGTAACCAGCAAATATTTCATAAGTCTAAAATAGGGTGAATATTCATCTTCTATCTCTAAATATCCAGAAAATACAAATATTCCAGCATGTTCTATAGTTCTTAGAATCCAAAATGTCCGTAAAACCTCTGGTACATTCAGTCGGAGCCATTCATTTTCAACTAAAGCAGAAACACCGAAGTTTGAAATAAATGTTTTAGCCTGGAGATAGCCTGAATAAAGAGAGTTTGAAATGGCCATGAAAGACGACCACAAAACAAATTTTATTATAGCTATTGGCAACAATGCTGAAAATACAGGGCTATATCTAAGCAATGTCTCGGAAACGGGCAAAATTGAAAAAAATGACGGGATTAAAAATGAGATCGGCAGCAACTTTTGTATCGTTGAATACCTGGGTCCCAAATGTATGTTTATAAAAATAAAAGCTAGAATTGTTTGCAATACGTAATTTTCTAGAACTTGGTACATCCAACCTCGTTCTTCCAATATTTGTTTTAAATTAAAATTGTAAAAAAACTCTAGAGAAGCGATGGTTTCATTTGAGTGGTCCGCATTCAACATAATTGTTTTTACTGTTCTTATATTTGTGAAGTATGAGGCCAATACTAATCCTACAGACATTAAATACAAGTAGACTACCATTAGGTGTTTCGTGTTCAACACGAACATACACATTGCTGACACACATCCTAAAATAAAAAAAAATTTCTATTAGGGCTATTACCTAAAAGTTATTAAAAAATAAAAAATAGTCAAGTTAAGTGGATGCCGTAGCACGTTAAATTAGCTAAAACGCGATTCGCTGCCGTTTTTAAATATTTGTTTTGAGAAAAAGTTGTACATAGAAAAGTTTCTTAAAATGATCCAAAGATTATCGGAAAGTTAATTGATTTTTGGTAATGGTAATAATTAACACATTAAATTTCCCAAAATTACAAAACCGTAAAAATAACCAACTTTCCGATAATCTTTTTCTCAAACAAATATTTGAAAAACGGCAGCGAATCGCGTTTTAGCTCATTTAACGTGCTACGGCATCCCCTTAATGAAAAGGCAATTTATTAAAACTTATACAGTGTTATTTTTAAATGTCTCCCCTCCTTTTACCTTTTAAACAGATCAATTTAAAACATTAAAATTGTGGGATATGAAATTGGTGCATAAACAGTACATTTTAAAGTGAAATTGACAGATAAAAATTTCAACATGACTGCTGCTGCGTCATCTTGGGCAAAAAATTCAATAGAAAGAGGGGTCTTGTGGTACATCATTTTAAAGCTTTTGACGAGTACTTTATAACCTTAGAATATTAAGTCGATAGTTGCATTCATTCATTTTTCCGACGATGAATGGTCTCCTTCACTCCAGTTTTCAGGTTCCGAAGCCAATCTCTAAACCTCATTTGGAAAGTAAATGTAAAGCGAGGCAGATTACTCTTTCACAGGAACTTAATTTAATATTGGGTTGGGGCGCCAAAATCTTGTCAATTTTAATGTATCCGAAACACAATCATGTTCCTTGTCGCGAAAAGAGTCATCAAATATTCATCCTTTACTTATGAGCGGCCAAGTTTTGCAAAGCAAAAACACCTTCAATCTTGTGGACGTCACATTTGAGAATAACCTAAACACGGGCATAAATACATTGTATCTATAGCCACGGCAGCTTCAAAAAAGCTTGGATTTCTTATTCGAGCCAAAAAGTATTTTTCCCCTTCTAATTTATACACTTTTTATGTGTTCGACCTCCACAACCCTTAGCATTCTTGATTCTATTCAAAGAAAAGCTGTTCGTCTCATTAATGACCCTTCACTTACAGAAAGGCTTCCCTCTCTTGACCATCGTCGGGCTGTAGGAGATTTATCCCTTTTTATAGGTACTTCCATGGCTTCTGCTCTGAGGAATTGTCCAGTATGATTCCTCCACTCACGGTTCCCAACAGAGAAACTCGTGGTGCCGCACGTATGCATCCATATACGGTCCAACTGGACAGACCCCGAACTTTCCACTTTATTCTTAATTATAGTTTTTAGAATGTGAAACCTGCTGCCCGCGGAGGTTTTTCCTTCCCCCTAAATCTTCAAAAATTTAAGTCCCATGTCAACAAACTCCCTCTAACCTAGCTAAAGACAGCTATGGTACATTATTATTTCGTGAGATGGGTTCAAATCCTGCCGGCGTCCAAGGTCAGAAATTTAGTGATTAGCTCAACAACAGACGGAAAAAGTGCAAAATGTATCAACGCTAATGGCTAGCAAGGACTAAACCGCCGGAACGCACTTTGCCGTGTCCTGCGCAACCGTAGACATGCGGACCCTACCCAGTTGGAAGGGTCGAATATCACCCTGGGTGGGGACGTGGTCTTAAGTTGTCGCGAATAGGACCGTGGTTCGGAACCCACGTTAAGCTGTAGGTCCCGTCTGGCTGACATCACCCAGACGTAAAAAGACACAATAAGCCAAGCGGCTTCGGTGCATGGTTTATTCCGGCCCCTTTCTAAGCTCTAAGGTCTACCTCGCTTTTAGCCTTCGTGGATTGTCCAAAAGTAAAAAAAAATACAGGGTGTTTTAACAAATGCGAAAAACTTTAATGGTCTATGCTAAAAGCTTAGCCATTTTAAAAGTAATTTACATAAAACAAAAAAAAGTATTTGTGTTGTAAGTATAAAGTTGCGAATGTTAAAAATATTTTCCTTTATTCTATTTAAGTGGAAATTTTCAAATGCAATAAATTATTATTTTATAATAAAAAAGTAACTATTTACATAGAAAACTAATATCCTTGGACGTGTCACAATTTTACCTATTTATTTAATTTTAGCGCTGATATTTTCGAGTAGAAATGTTTAAATTTTTGCACCTGGAAACAAAATAATTAATGGCATATAGGGTGCTTATAAACTTTTTCATAAAAATCTTTAATATCCTTTACTCAATTTTGTAGTTATTTGGAGATGTTATTTATAGAATTAGGGATACAATTTAGAACCAAATTAATAAAATTTATTTACTTTAAGGCTACAGAATCAATAAATGTAGGCCATATTTGTTTCTGATCAGCCCATAGATAAATTACATTTAGATCCGCAGTGGCAAAAAGCATATTTCAGATTTTACGACCTCGCGCAGTGGGTGGAGGAACATGCTATTAAAAGTCGTGGCAAAATACAAACACCGGCACCCCGGAACCTTCGTCCGCGGTCTGACCGCAACGCTCATTAGCTACCGTACTTCGAACGGAAAACCAGGACGCCGTCAACAAATGCTTTCCTATAATGCGGATAGTTTGTTTGAAGCCGGATGCGTTTACCCTTAACTGGCTTGCGCACAAACCGGTTTTTCGCCCATGAAATGTAACTTTTGTTTCGCGCAGGGTATAATATTGGCAATCCATCGCGATCAGTGGATCAGCCATATAAAACTACAGATTTTGTTTTTTAATTATTTTCTTGCACCTTCTTTAGTTCTTTAAAACAGTGGCAACGCAAGATGATAATTTTATGTGGGCAAGATAGAGGTCACATTCTGATTAAAAAATGTCTCAAAAATTCAAAAATTGTGAAATATTCAGGGTCTCAAACTTCTTCAAAATCGGAGGCGTTTCCCGTAGACCCGGAAAATAAAAAATATGCGAACACTTTCCTCTATTATATCAGTTTTAATAATCAATATAATTAATGTCGAAGTTTGTCAAATAAATTTAAATTCAAAAATTTAAAATCAGGTAAATTACGTATAAAAGGTGTAAAAACATGAATAAAAAAATATGATACTAAAAAAATATTTATTTTATCTGAAATTTCGGACATTGGATTCTCTTCAATCCTGAAAACTTTTTTATTTGACATTTTGTTAAATTATTAAAAATAAAGGCAGTTTTGTCTAAACTGTTATTAAAGGAAATTATGTTATATTTTTTATCACACAACTTTTTATTTTAATTAGGCTATAAATTAACTTTTAACTGCCAGATAATTTACTCAAATATGTCCATTTTAATAACAAAAAAATATTGTATTCAAAAAAATAAGGTTGACTCAGGTAAAAGGTAAAAATAACTTACAATTTAAAAGTTAGTCAGTAGACGCATTAGTTAGCTCGCTGTATTTTTCCTCACAAAACAATAATAATACATTAAATTAATCATTCCTTTCAAATCTTACATTTTACCTGGATTATTTTTAGATTACAAAAATATTTATTTTTATTAATTTTAACATACAAGAATGTTGTATTTGTTTTAAAGTATGAAACAACAAAACGAGCAATCTTGAGGCTTTTTAAAAAAAAATATTCTTCCAGATCCAGTCGAATGACGAGGTAGACCGAGGAATGATATAAATTAAACTCTTTTAAGCTTGTTTACTTAAGTAACTTAAATTAACATTTTTATTATAATATTGTTAAAAAATAACTACACTAAAAACATTAAACACGAGGTTAATTTATATATACTTGGAATAGGTTGCGACAAGATTAGTTTATATTTATAAGGTTGCGACACATCCTCAACTTTTAGGCGGTTCGAGGTCGGGGACGCAAGGAAGATCCCTCCACGGAGAAAAGTTGGCAAGACTGGGTAAAATCAAAGCTGATAATCAATCCAGTGACGTCTAATATTTGCGCATTTCATTTTGCATTGTTTTGGAAGTGATATTTGTTGAAAGATGTAATTCCAAATGTTTTTATTTAAAGTAAAAGAATTTACAACTTAATAATAATTAAAAACTGTTGTATAAGCGGTTGTTCTACTAATACAATAAACTGTATATCTCCGGCACTGAACAACATGGCCGAAAAATGGGAGATGTGACGTCATAACACGTCACAACAATGTGGCCAAATGTCGTGACCCTATATAGACCGTAACATAAGGTAAGATAAGGTTTGTTAACATGAGACTTATGATTTAGAAGGGAAGGGAAAATCTCCACAGGAAGCAGGGTCTACATTCTAAAAAGTTAAGGGTTAAAATTAGGAACAAAGTATGAAGTTCGGGTTTTGTTTGTTAACTGAAAGCAGACAAATATTGGTCACTAATTTGAAAGATCTTTATCTAATCCTTATGTCATGTGGTAGTTTTGTAAACTGAGAAAGTATAACGAACTGAAATTTTTAAAATTACATATTTAAATTTCAACCGATATTTATTTTTTCTTATTTATGATAAGGCTAGTACATTTTTTTACAGGCAGTAATTAAATGATAACACAAAACATTTTTAAATTTACATGATCATTTTTTAAAATGATTGTACGATTTGGGTGCCCACGAGATCACTTTCCGGCTGCATTTTTTTTTATTGATACTGACAAAAAATAAATTTTAGATGTATGTGATAAACTTTTCCGACTTTCGGTATCACCGGAAATGACTGGAACTTTTGGGCCCCATGAATATTTTTAAGATTAATTTTGGTTAAATTTTATTTTTTTTATCTAGAGAGCCATGATCATTCTAAAATCACTCCTCATACTTTACTTCATTTCATAAAAATACAAAATCGATTGTAACTTTTTAAACTTTTTTAAACTTAATATTTTTAGATTTTCTACCCTAGCTCAAAAACCGAAATAGGACCATATCACCTTCATAATATTTCTATATGCAGTATTTCAATTAGTGATCGGCCAATATGATTTTTTTGCCGATACTGATAATTAGCCGACACCGATATTTTAGTTGCCGATACCGATATAATATTGGTATCGGCACATTTTTAAAAAGCTTTAGCTGTTCAATTGAATTCATGAATACAAGTAAAAATTGTTAACAGAGGCAACGCTGTACAGCATTTAAGAGTCAAATACTGGCAACGCCGCGGACATAATAAAATTAATAAAAAATCAGGCAAACATTTTTTATTTGTTCCAGCTGTAAGTGTTTTTGTAAGCAAATTTTTTCTGATGCAGGAAATATTTACTGTAACAAAAGAAACAAACTGATACTTGAGGATGTCGAAAGTTAATTTTTGCACCGTAATTAAAATAAGTGAAATTTTAATTATTATTAATTCTTTTATTTAAGCAAACTACGTTAAAATTATGAAAATTAAATAATATGTTCATATTAGAAATAATTTAGTTACACCGATATTTATATCGGTATCGGCCGATCACTAATTTCAATGAAAATGCAACAATCTAAAGCAATGCAACACTTTATTTTCTTTAAAAATCCAATATTTATTAGGTATGTAGGTAAATGATCTTTTAATGCTCGCAATTTATCATAGTTGCCATGAAAACATCTACTAAATTGAATATTATGTAAAAACAATTGCTTTTGTGCCTTTAAAATATTCAAAATTAAAAAATTAGTTTGAGTTTATGTTTTTTTTCGATTTTAAAACAACTTTAAGTTTAATTTGCTACTAACAATAGAAAATTGTCCAAATACCAAATTTAACTTAAATATGTTTTAAAATAAAAAAAGATACATAGGTAAACAAAAACTAGTATTTTCAAATTTTATTATTTTTTTTAAAGGGGTGAAAGGAATTGTTTTTACATCAAATTCTATTTATACCCTGTTCACTATAAATTGAGAAAAACTCCTGAACAAAAAATTTAATGTATTTCATTGGTTTAAAAAGTCAGTAACCCTAGTTACCACAATAAAAAATGTATTTTATTGGTTTAAACTACAGTAACCGGAGTTACTTACTAGGTATTCATCATCAATTTATAGTGGCCAAAGTATAGTTGCTGTTTTTATGGCAACTACGATAAATTGCGACGTAAGCCGTTCATTATGAAAAAGATCATTTACCTACATACATAATACATCTTGGTTTTTTAAAGAAAATAAAATGTTGCAATGCTTTACATAGTTGGATACACATTGAAATACTGCATTTAGAAATATTATGAAACTGATATGGTCATTTTTTGGTTTTTGAGCTAAAGTAAAAAAAATCTAAAAATATAAAGTTTAGAACCCTCTATTAAAAAGTTTTAAAATATATAATCGATTTCATATTTATCTAAAAGTGAGTAAGTAAAGTATGAGGAGTGATTTTAGAATGATGACGGTACTCTACATCAAAAATTAAAATTTAATTTAAAAATAAATTTTGAGCAAAATTCGTTTTTAAAATATTGTATTCCTACTAAAAATGGTCTGGAGTAAACGAAAAACATTTATACAGGGTGTCCCAATTAAAAATCCAAAGTTCCGATCATTTCCGGTGAAACCGGAAGTCGTTAAAGCTAATCACATACACCTAAAAATGACTTTTAGTTGGTCCAACAAACCTACCAAATTTTGTCAGTATTGATAAAGAAATATAAAAATGGCAGCTGGAAACTGACCTCGTGGGCACTCAGTATATTATATTTGGTATTTCAATTGTTTTCAATTAACAATGTCCAATGGTTTTTGTCAACTCTTTTTACTATGTGCTGATAATTTTGTCCCTGTTGTTTACTTAAAATTTCCAATTATTTTCTATTTAAGTATTTAATATCTAAAGTGATAATTTCTCCATTTAAACCAATCATGTATTTTTACAAATTTATTAAAACATATTTAAATAAATAAGGAAGTTGTTTAACATTTAATTGCCTGGCCTAAAGTTTTTTAACTACTTTTTTATTTGTTAACCTACTCCTGGTGTCAATATAAAATTTCATTTATAAATATTATTGCAAAAGTTATTATTATTTTTACAGTATAAAAGAAAAAGTGGGTAAACCTAATTATAAATTATTAATTATAAGAAAATACTTCAAGTACTGATCACCACAATGTGTTAGAACAAAATGTATAAATCCATAGAACCTCACAAGTGAGATTTCAGCATACCCTGAAATTTTAGTACCCCCCTGACCCCCAGATAGAGAAAGTAGTCCAATCGACCAATAGAAACTCGGCATGGACATCGACCAATTTTCTGATTGGTCAGGTGCCAACTTTCACTATCTGGTGGTCAGGGTAGGTACTCAAATTTTAGGGTACCCTGAAATCTCACTTGTGAGGTTCTATAGATTTGTATGCTTTGGTTAGGACAATAAACTTGCAATTTTGAATACATTAAATTAATGAGTAGGACAGTCCACTATTCAATTTAAAAAAACCTTTTATTTTTACCATAAGAAAAGATGCTTCACTCCATTTTTCAGGTTCCCAAACCAATCTCTCAACCCGACTTGGGAAGCAAACGCAGGGCGATGCAGATATCTCTTTCACAGGATCTCAATTTGATATTGAATTGGGGCGTCAAAAATCTCGTTCAATTTAATGCATCCAAAACACAGTCATGTTCCCTGTCGCGAAAAAAATCATCAAACACTCATCCGTTGCTTCTGAGTGGCCAGGTTTTGCAGAGCGGGGACACATTTAACCTTGTGGGCGTCACATTTGAGAATAACCTTAACTGGCATAAACACATTGTATCTATAGCCACCGCGGCTTCAAAAAGATATTCTTTTCCGAGCCAAAAGTATTTTTCTCCTTCCAATTTATACACTTTGTATGTGTCCCAAATTCGACCCTCTCTGGAATATTGTTCTCACAACCCTCAGCATTCTTGATACCATTCAAAGAAGGGCTGTTCGTCTTATTAATGATCCTTTACTTACTCAAAGACTTCCTTCTCTTGCCCATCGTCGAGCTGTGGGAGATCTATCACTCTATAGATACTTTTACGGCTTCTGCTCCGACGAATTATCCAGTACCTATAGTCCCTCCTCTTGCAGCTACCAACAGAGAAACTCGTGGTGCCGCGCGTATGCATCCCTATACGGTTCAATTGGACAGGCCCCGAACTTCCCATTTCGTTCGTTCTTTTATCCCTAGAGTTTCTAGACTGTGGAACCTACTGCCAGTGGAGGTCTTTCCTTCCCCCAAATCTTCAAGTTTTTAAGTCCCGTGTTAACAAACTTCCTCTTACCCTGCTTAAGACACCCACGGTATGTTAGTATTTAGGCTTTCAGCCTTCGTGGATTGTCCAAAAATAAAAAAAAATGGTGGATGTAGCGCTGTTCTAGGATAACAAAAAAGTACTCTGAATAAAAACCTTACTTTCAGACTCAAGTCTACTGATAAAAACAACCGAAAAAATATCTTTGTTAATACACCTTTTAGGCTTCTTTTATAAATAAGTAAGTCTATAACAGAACAAGGTACTTAATAGGTCAGTCTAAATTTGACAGATATTGACATTTAAGTTATTAGTATCTATAGGTCTCCAAGAAATCACATCGGTCATCCTCAGTAAATTAAAGAAAAAAAAACTAATTTTAACTGAATTGTTTTTTATATACCTAAAATATATCAGTTTATACAAGACAAAAAACTGATTTCACTAACATGCTTGCTCTTTTACCATTGGATAATTCAATTAAAAATAAGTTGCCACAACTTATTTTTAAGGCATAAAAACCATTATATCATATCAACCAACTGCTTTTAAAGGTATCGGCCAGTAATGCAAAAACAAAACAAGCCCATTAGTAACCCAATCCGAAATGTTTACATGCCGGCATTCACATTAGACTGTCTCCTTTGCATACATTGCTTGTTTACATATTTAACTGGATGATTCTGTATACAAAATCTTTATTACCAGTACAAATGTTTTTTTGTAACTGTGTTATGTTTATTTTAGTTTCGATTTTAAGAATTACTGTTAATCTGTTAAACAACGTCAGAGGAAAGTCACAAAAATACAGAACAAACCAGAATATAAATACTACTACTAAAAGCCGATTTCCACTTAGGGTGTTCACCCCTGACACATGAGTGTCCCATCAGCTGATTGTCGGGGTTTTTTCAAGGACACGGGTAAAATCATTTCCATGCACATTTGAATCAGTTACAACTTTTAGTAGTACCAACCGTTAATTCATATAGGGAATTTTGTCAAAAGTCGTCACCCATGGGGGAAAATTAGAACTAGCTCTAATTTGGCGGCTAAAAACGCACGAGTTTTAACCCCTTACCCATGACTCGCAGATGTTAATTGTCGACTTTTTACCCGGGGTGAAAACCCCTAGGTGGGAATCGTCGGGATAAGTCAATGATTTGTTTGGAGCAAGGTTAGGGTGGTTTAATAAAACTAAAAATTAAACGGTTACAATATTAAAACTACAATCTCTCTATGATTATATTGACATATGGTGGTTGTACCTTGAGTATGCAATATCTGTTTTCACTGTCCTTAAAAGATATTTTTGTGCAAGATCAGTAATTAGTATCAAATTAGATGCTTGTCATTTAAAAATAAAACAATCCTTTAACTAATCCATTCTATTTATCTCATTATTTATTTTTTTAAATATCATTTTTAACCATAAATGGGCCAGTTGCCCATAGTGTTACAGAATATACCTATGTAAAAAATCTAATTTTAATCATGTGTTAAAAATTGAACTTTACCTAATAATTGTTTAAAATGATTTAGCACAAATTAATGCATAAATAGGAACTATTTAGGCATGCATAGATAACCAGAAATAAAAACAGTTAAAAAATACTAACCTATGATTCCAAGCAGCAACCTTATCACAGACAAAATAATGTATTTAGAGACCTTCGGATCAAATGTAAGGAGAGAAGTTGAATTTGCAAAAGTACTTTCCACTTTTTCAGGTTTAATTACTAAATATGTTAAATCGTGGGCTGATAGGTCTTGGTATTCCGATAATCCCAGTCCAATTTTAAGAATTTCATCGATCACAAATAATGGTGGCACTCTCAACAACACCTCCACTATACCTAAAACTCTTGCTCGTAGCGACATTTCATTGCAAATACTATTATTTCGTTTTTAAATTGGTTTATTTTTGTATTTGGTCGAGATTAAGGTAAAATTATTAAACAAACGTCATTTTTGATGGAAAAATAGGTCGTCACTTACTGTCAATGTCAAATACAGTTTTCTTTGCCTCTAGTAGTGCCCTCTAGTTGTTACAAGATAAACTTGACAGTAGGTCCGGTTATATAAATTAAAATTCCAAAATCAATAAACCTATTAACTTAAAAAAAATGTATTTATTTTTTTGTGAAAGATAAAACACGACGAGATATCGTCGGATTATTACATTAAAATGGATACTTCAATTCTAAAAGCATCACTTTATTAAAATGATTTTAAAATACAAGATTTTAGGATTTTTATTTTTAAAACCGATTTTTATATAGGTTCATACCAATTTTTCTAGATGACGCCAGCTAAGCTAAAACTTCATAAAACTTATTTACATATGGGAGCTGCTAAAATTGTTTGTGTTATTTAAATTACAGGGAGCTATCGAAAAGTTTGCTAGTTTATTAGCAAATAGAAGAACAGATTTTATCATAGAAATATAGATATCGGATAATAATTTGTTCATACCCCTTTTATAATGAATCATTTTAATTGGATATGCAAGTGTGCTAAAAAAGTACGTTACCTAACTTTAAAAGACAATTTGTTCTATAATTTTAAGAGAAAAAGTTTATGTAAACATATGTCAACAAATTCTTCATTCCCAATATACAGGGTGTTAAAAAAAACCATATTTCCCCATAAATATCTTAAATATTCTTTTTCTTTGTTGTCCCCTCCCCTCTCCCATTTGTTGGTCTTACATATGGATGGTGGAGGGGAGGATAACCATCTGAATGTTTTAAAAAGTGTCCGTCGAAAGAAGCAACTTAAGGTGGCGCCAATGTAGCCAGAGGAGATTTTTTAACCAATGAGCATGAATTATTAGAGTGAGATACAAAATGAAAAAGGACAGATAGATACCAAATTAAAAAGGAAAGAAATACCAAAATCCCTCCACTGGCTACTGTGGCGCCATCCCAATTTGCTACATTCCGATGGCCACTTTTTCAACTTGTCCGCCATAAAAGATGGTTATCCTCCCCTCCACCATCCATAATATTACAAAAACATTTGTCAATGTTATGGGAAATATTGAGGGGCTAATATAATTAAAACTTATAAATTACATTGGCCAATATTTCTCACAAAAAATGTACGCCATTTTTTTCTTTGAATTAGGCTAGAATAAAAGCTTGTTTTTTTAAATATCTTTTAAATTTTATTTGTTTTCAAGAAAAAAATTAAATCCGTTGCATGCCATATTGCATACTTCTAGACCACATAAAAACATAGGGAAAAATAAAAAAAACAATTTTGTGGGTTAAGATTTTAATTTATGTAATTTAATTTAGTTTTTGCTCCTATTCAGGGCCGTATTAACTGTTTGAAGCGCCCTAGGCTAAAATTCCCGGAGCGCCTACTTTTTAAAAACTCCCTGTCTAGCACCTATTACTCCCCTGTCTGATGCCTATTTTTTCATGGCGCCCTAGGCTGTAGCCTAGTCAGCCTAATGGTTAATACGGCACTGCTCCTATTGCTACATACTTGGTAATAAAAAGTTATTAAAAATGGTGTCCAGAAGCAAAAAAATTTCAGGTTTTTTTCTGTCCAGGGGTATGCAAGAGGCGAGTTGTTTCTTAAAAACTGAATAAGATATGAAAAAAAAGCAAAAAAACAACATTTTTGCTTAATTTAAAGAAACAATGCACAAAAGTTAATGGCAGACAGTATAGGTACAGTTTTTTTTTAATCAAAAGGAAGTTTGGAGTAAATAAGTATTTTAAGAAAATGACCAAATGACAACAAAATTAAATAAAGGTTGTTTAAGATATTTATGAAAACTCATATTAATATTATTATCTTTTTAAGGTTTAACACTCTGCATCTTGAGAACGATGAATGTGCGTGTATTCTACAGACGAATCATGAAGAAATAAACATTTTAAAAATAACTTTTTAAAAGGCTTTAATTACACCTTATTTTTTATTAACATTATTTAAAATGCAAATGCTTTTACACGTGAGTAATGAGATGGGTCATATTAAAAAACGACACTTTTCAAACATCTTGCGGTGTGTATGGTAACATACTGATAAAAGTAAACGTATCTAATTTAAAATCTTAAGGCGGGTTTACCTTTTAAAAATTTTACTTTTAAGAAATCGCACGGTCTTGCTGATTTTAACTGCTTTAATAACGCTTACTTTTTTTATTACAAAAAAATACATAATAAACTCTAACTCTAAACACAATGTTCAGAAAAGACTTTAGGTCCCAATGTTCAAGACTAAAAAAGCATTTAAGAAACGTTTTTTATGAACGTATTACAAACGTTTTTTTAAGAACCTTCATGAAACGTTTTTATTGACCATGTTCTTAACTTAAATGAATATTGAAATGAATAAAAGAAAGTCTCAAATAATTATTTTTGCACATTAAAAATTATTCAATCGTACTTTTAAGGATAAGATATACCCTTTTTTTGCATAACTTTAAAAGTTGTTCCTTGGAAAAATATTCGAGGAGCATTATTCGTTAGGAATGTACTCAAGAAATCCTTAATTTTAGTGAAAAACGCACCCTCAAATCTTCTGTCATTAGTGAATGACATTGCAAGTTGTAAAACTGCATTTTAGTGAATTTTATACAATAAGTATATCTTGATGTGCTGTTTTTGCGTATTGTTTCACTAAAATAATTAACCCAACCTAATAATAAATGTGGTAGTGCTGGTGGAGTGCTTTTTATTTTGGTACTCTTAAGTGTAAATGTGAACACAAGGCATTTTAAAATATGATATGCACTCTTAGTTTTTGGCCATAACTGCATATACATATAAGTTGTGTATAATGTGTGTTTTTTTAAAATACAATTTAATAAATAAGGTTATTTCTGCCTAATCTAAAGTAAAAGTAGTTTGTTATTTAAATGGCAAAAACATTCACATGAAACATAAGCTAAATTTATACGGACCAATATCACAAAAATATAATAAGAATAACCAATTAGAAGTTCCAAATAAAGGTTATGTGTTTAATCTGTGAATTCTAATTGGATATTCTTATTTTATTTAAATGTTATTTGTCTGTATAAATTTATCAATACAACATACAACAACATTTTTAAAACGTTCCAAAAACTTTTAAAACCTGTTCTTAGAACGTTTTAGGTATTATAAAAAACGTTTAGTAAACGCACAAAAATATAATATGACAACATTTTTAAAACGTCCCAAGAAAACTTTAAAATCCTGTTTCTAGAACGATTTAGGGACTATAAAAAACGTTCAGTAAACGTATAAAAAAACGTTTGTTTAAAAGTTGTTTTTGCCGACACAAAACTTTTAAAAAACGTTAAAAGAACATTCACGAATGTTTGAGAACGTTTATCGTACGTTACCCAAAATCTACTTGAATGTTTTATAAACGTTTATAAAACCAACTTGTGTTATAAGGGAATAAATTTAATTAAAAATAATTGTTATACAATAAGAGAATTTTATAGTTACAATTACCTTTCTTTTTGTATCATTTAGAATGTTTCTTCTGTATTGTAAATAAATAAATAAAAAAATAATATTCATGCTTCTTCTTTATGGCTGTGTATACAGCGCGCTCGTTGCAGTGGCGAATTGCGGGAGAGTACTCAGTAGATTGGTGGAGGGGATTAAACGTACAGATTTGCTAAGGACGGCGGTTTGGTTTCCATACCGGTATAATATACGATATGGTTAAAGTAGAAAAATATATAATAAAAAAGATGCCAATTTATTTATCAAAGTTAAATACAAATATTGGCATTGAAAGAAAGTTAAAATAAATTTATTTAAAAATATTTCAAAGATTGTTTTATTTCTGGTTGGTATGTGAACCGAATAAGGCATCAATATTTTTTGTATAAGCATAACATTTTACGTGGTCAGTATCGAGTTCCTCGGTATTACCTGAGATAATAATTTTTACATGTAAATACAAGAACTTGGTGACAACGTTGACAAAAATTATATAAGCATTTTTTATCATTGCAAAAGATTTTTTTTCAAACATTCTCTAAGAACATAGCTTACCCCATGACAAGTACTCTTAATCAGTGTCGTACTTAGAGGTATCGGGGCCCGGGGCGGAAAGCAAAGTTGGGGCCTCTACAAGCAAAAACAATTATTGAAGAGTATTTTCGCAGGCAAAAAAGGTCTTCGCCTTCCAAACGGGCCCCCTTGCAACTTACCAGGATATACTTTTCCTAAATTGGGGCCCTCACAACAACGGTTCTAAAACCTGATATGTACCTTATTTTGTATAACGACCCCCATTTGGGGCGAACCGCTCGGTACGTTAGTGCTCGCTATATTCTTTCTGGTTAATTATATGTAATGCTTATAGCTTGTTCGTAGAGAAATTACAAACTAGTCAGCGATAATCGGGTATTATTATTTAGTCAGGTGACCGGTTTCCAGAGAAATTAGTCACCAAAAATCAATACCCGATCTTAACCTTGTTAAAAACTCCCCTGTCTGGCACCTATTACTTCCCTGTCTGGCGCCAATTTTTTCATGGCGCCCTAAGCTGTAGCCTAGTCAGCCTAATGGTTAATACGGCACTGTCGCGAATACAAAAGACGGTCCTTGTTAAAATCCAATATAAAGCACATTGAAAAAAAATTGACTGTCAGCCAGGGACAAAACGTTGGATCTCAAATCGGAAATCGCCATAATATAAATGAGCAAAAGTGATAATGTATATATTTTATTTGTTTAAACTAGCTATTTCAAAAAAGACAGGAAAAAATAATTTGCGTGTCTATGCTTCAGAAAGAAGATGCCGGTGGAGTAATTTTTTACTGTTTCAATTAGTTTCATATGAACTATACCTAAATTGATTGACTTCGCGGCTATAATATCGGAGAATCGGATATCGTAAATAGTTACCGAATTTTTACAATTTTAAAACCGATGCAAAGTTCGCATTTATAATATTAGTAAACAAATCAATTGTCATTTCTGTGAGATATGATAAAATGGAATTGGCGATTTTATTCGAGTTTCGTATGTACGAGAATAATCGATAAAGCAAGCCAAGAAATAGAATTTAGACTTTGGTTGCTTTATATTGGGCAACTTTTTAGAATCTCTAGAGGGCAAGGGGCTTTCTTAATATATTTAAATTTTTGAACCATTTGTGCTATTGTAAAGTCTATTCGTGGACATACTGTATATCTACATAATCTACTATCCTCGCATCCCCGACTTTAAACGGTCTAAAGTCAGGTTTATTTTAAACCCTCTACGGTATTAATAAATTAATTTTAAAAAACATTGCATAGACGCTTGTGTGTCTCATACTTCGGTGATATGTGGTATAACAGCCTTAAGTCAAGTCGGCTGTTACAGCTTAAGAAGCTTTAATATGCCAACGCTTAAGAATCATTAGTGTGTCTAAGCTAATAGTCTTACACCGCTTGCTGTCAAAATAACATATTAATCAGTACACAGGAACTATTCTCTTAAAGCTCATAACCTATTTTTAGTGGTTTCGGTAAAGAGAGAAAGAGTTTCATATATCATATATTAGTTTTTTTACATTTCACTGGAATGCTTTTATTAAGGGATGTTTATTAAAAACTTTAAGTGATGAATAAATTACTTATATGACTCTTTGTTTGACGTCCGGACAGTTCTTCCCGGGGTGGCGGTTAGAGGTGCCGTACGGACGTTTTTACCTTCGGGGATCAAGGAAAGATTTACGTTAAATTAACGGCATTTTTCTTCTGGAGCTAAGCGCTGTGAGCGAAGATTCCTATAAGCTGATGGTATCTTGTTTGGTAGTGAACACGAGGTATTTCTCAAATGGCGGAAAATAGATGGGCGTGCCATGGAAACTGTCAGAAGTGAAAGTGTAGGTTATACGTAACACCAGTAGCAGCTTTTGGTTTGACAGCCGACAATTTATGCATTGCATCGATTGTAGAGTTAATTTGTTTTCTTTTTGGAATTTCTGGGAGCTACGAGCTCGATTAACCAGATTTTCCGCCGACGAAGCCTTGGAAAGCATAGTCCGGAAGGGGGAGAGCTGGTGGAATGGACCTAAAGGGACCAAAACCAAGGAAAAACAATAAAATAGAATAGAAATTACTTATTCAAGGTTTTTGTTGCTAAATTATATCCATAGTTTTTATTGTTACTTTATTAGTTTAGAAAATATGACCATTTAAATTAGGTATTCAGGTAGTTATTAAAGTACTGTCATTTTGTAGTAAGAAACAGCTATATAGTGACTTTATATTTTAGGGTTATAAAGTACTCGTCAGGAGCGTTAATATGATGTGCCACAAGACTTCCTTTCCTATTTAAATGTTTTCTCTGGATAATGCCCAGCCATCATCTTAAAATTTTTATCTGTAATTTCATTTCCTAAAGTTTTACAAATATACGTTAAGGTATGAAAAAATGTATCTACAGCTCAATTAAAAAAAACCTTACTTGGCATGAAACTTGTTATTTGAGACACCTTGTATATTTACTTAAACTATAAATAAAGTTAGTGTTCGGACAGCCAGCTTTAATCTTAGTTCACAGTGCCCAGTTCCGGATTAACCTATGAGAAAATTAAACAATTGCTTGGCATCACCTTGTGAAGGGGTACCATAAAGAGAAAAAAATATATGGGCTAGCACATGGGTCAGGCTTATCCGCAAAATGCATTTTGTGTGTGGTTTAGGGAGTTGAGGAACTTTTTTTTAGTAGTTTTTAACTAAACATTTATTTTGACGTGATAACTTGTTATAATTTGATGGAGCCGGCTGCATGCACAAAAACATGACTCATGCGGCGTTCCATTTAAAGCTTGAAGTGCAAGCGAAAGAGGCACAATCGTTCGACATCTGTTTCTCTCCTACTTTGAGCGGTCCGCTTTCTATACAATAATACATTTACATGTTTTCGTCAAGTGGGAAGAGCAGTGAAAAGTGAATGTGGTGTAAATTGTTTAATTTTCTTTTGTTTTTTCAAAAGTTGGAAATTAATTGTTAATGCCACATTGTTACGTGTAGTTGATCTGTATAATTTAAGTAAATACCCTATGACGTTATCAAGTAAATTAATCGTATGTAAACCGCCTTTACAGACAATTTTTTTTTTTAATTCCACTTGCTACCATGTGGGTAACCGTAATCACAAAATGAATTTTGGGTGCTTTATACAGATGAGTATCTTTTTTTGGTCCTCAAAAATTTTCACGATAGGGGGCCCTACAGGAGTACATTGCTTAGGACATTAATCCGGCACTGACAGTGTCGCATGCGAAATTAATGTAATTTTTGTTAAGCGAGAATTCATTGATATCAAATACGACACTTGTTATTCAAAAATAAAGAATCGCCGGCTCATTAAGAGCGTAGGTAAGATTTACAAATTATTTTATCTATAAAAACTGATACAGTGAGGATATTAAAAGTCCTCTCGCCCCCTCTTCCCGAGATAGAGCAAAGTTTGGTATCACTTAAACTACTTTTTGGCATAAAAATAATTTCTGTCATGTGACCTAGTACCAAGAGGGCATTAGCTAAGTAGCTCCTCGTTTTAAAGGCCCTGTGATCCTCTACTTAACGCCACTTTGTTAAATCGGCTTATCTGTTCCAGACTTCCAGAACTGTCAGTTCCGTCTTAATAAGATTGGGCCGATTTTCAAAAACAACGGGGCGTTTAACAAAGAATTAAAAAAGATGTGCTACATGATCCACTTTTCTATTTAAAAAAATATTGCCAGTGCCCCCTGAGACTAGGCCATGTGACCGAAATTATTTTTATGCCAAAAATTAGTTAAGTAACCCCTTTTACCCAAATTTTACCCGATCGATTGAAATTTTGATCTTGTTTACGGAGGAGAGAATTTTAAAAACCGCGTTGTAAGTACGTAGTAGGTATGTGCCTACAAATCGGAGCTAAATTTCAATCATTTGTAACTTTGGAATGATTGGACTGACTTTTCAAAATAAAACAGGTATGAGTAGAGAATCAAAAGGCTTTTAAAACGAAGTACTATATGATCCCTCTTTCCATTAAAAACAATAAAGTTGCCAGAGCCCCCTTGGCAATAAGCCACCCGACCACAATTTTATTTATGCGTAAAGTAGTTTAAGTGACACCTTTTTACCCAAATTTTACCCGATCCAGATATCTTGCCACATTCAATAAATAAAAAGGAGGGGAACTTTTGTTATCCTTACGTTATATTTGCTGTGGGTCACGGGTCACCAGGGCCGTTCCGAGCCGGGGGTGCAGAGGGTGCAGGGCACTCAGGCGGTAAGGAAAATAGCATTTAAAAATGAAAATACACCATTTGCCTAGGCAGTTGGCATTTGCCTAGACAGAAGCCATTTGCCTAAAATTACCATTTGCCTGCGACATATACACAACTTATTTAAGGCACAACCAGTGGCAAGCATAACGTGGTAGTAGGCAATGTTATGTTTTATAGTTTATTTGTTTTCTGGGAGATTACGTTTAAACAAAATAATATTTGGCTTTTCTCCAGATTAAAAAGTTTATTCAACATATTAAGAAAATTAAACCTTTTATATACTATGAAGAAGAAAAAAGCTAATATAAAATTACCTACAATACAGATAGTGAGTTCGTTTAAGAAATTGCTAGCAGAGCGAGCAGATGCAGAGAAAAAGTCACGTCCCTTTGGAGCTAACAGAGCTGATAGCAGTTACCAAACGCGTTCTAAAATATTTGACAGTTCGACCTACTTGCGAATGAATGGCCATTTACGTGATCTGTCATATCTTCGGGATTAATGCAAACAAATTCGCAAATTTTACAAGAATACAGTAAACAACCAACTAAATCTTCTGATTCCATGTCTTTTTTGAAAAAATGACAATATTTTGAAATTTCTCGTTTTCCAACCTATAAATGTACCTGATTTTGCGTTTTCTATTTTTGACATAAAAAAATTTAGATCTGTCCGCTCGGCGATTTGACTTGAGGTGATCCGAGCTAGTTTCAAGCATTCAGATCTTCAATTATCGAACACAGAGCAGATCTAGTCAAGTTTACAGATGTACTAAACGAACGGAAAATTTGACAGTCGGGCGCTTCGAGGTAACAGATTAGTAATAAACGAACTCACTTAGAGAAAGGTTTCAAACTCTAAACACAGGTCCATAAGCTTCCGGTCGAAAATATTTTAATCCAATAAAATTTTAGTTTATATATGCGAGGACAGAATAGTTCTTGATTGTATACAGTGTGCCCTGCTTTTCATGAATACACCCTGATATCTCAGTTATGAATAACGCGATTTTCTTCAAATTTTGGTGGTGATTGTATGTTAGAGAAATGAAGTATTTGGCATAGTGAAAACTTTCATTCACCATTGGCGTGCGGTCTTGGTGGGTAAAAAGACTTGATTTTTAGGAAAAGGATATTAGGGCTAATTCAAATTTTTTTCTGTCAGATTTAGAATCAGCATCCCCAAAAACCCCTTAATTCATATTTTCAAAATCTCAAGAAATGATTTTAGCAATAGTCCTTTATTTAAAACTGTGATATCAAAATTAATAATTGCATCATTTTAGATTTCTGTATTTTCAACATAACTACCTTCTAAAACAATACACTTTTCAACAATTCTTCTTCAACGTAAATTCACTTTTTTAAAGTTTGGGGAGTAATTTCCTGGCACGCTTGCCTGGTTCTAATGCAAAGTTCCTGTCTATTTCGCGGCCTAGTAGCATACACTTTATTCTTTAAGTATCCCCAGAGAAAAAAGCCACAAGGGGTAATATCCGGCGATCTGGGGGCCATGGTTCTAACGGAGAATTTCTACCTATCCACTTCAAACAAAAGCTTTTGTTTCAAAGCACTCTGCGATTAATTTGCTCAAAAACAGCACAGGCCATCATACCAACAGTAACACAGCGCGCGTATCTTAGCAAAATTTCGAAAAACCTTTATTATAGTAGTTGCGAAGTATTGAATTCAAAGGAATGATATGGAGGCGTTTGAAACATAATAGAATTAGAACATTAAAACCAAAAAGTTAGGAATAAATAAGTTCTTAAAAAAGTTACTTAAAATAAATATTTTTTTCTGTTAAAATCAGCTCTTGAGATTTTGAAAATATGAATTAAAGGGTTTTTGGGGATGCTGATTCTAAATCTGACAGAAAAAATTTTTTGAATAAGCCCTAATATCCTTTTCCTAAAAAATCAAGTCTCTTTTACCCACCAAGACCGCACGCCAATGGTAAATAAAAGTTTTCACTATGCCAAATACTTCATTTCTCTAACATACAATCACCACCAAAATTTGAAGAAAATCGCGTTATTCATAACTGAGATACCAGGGTGTATTCATGAAAAGCGGGACACACTGTATATGTCTTAAAATGTTTAATAAACTTAGTTTATTCTGAAGAAACGTTAAATATTATTTTGTTTAAATGTAATCTTTTCAATAATACTACTTTCTTGGACTTCAATTGTCTTTAATTTTAAGTGATATACGACGTTTCGCATGGTGTCTATCTCTCTATCCGTTTTCAAGTGAAAACTAAGTTATATTACTTAAAATTACTTTATTTTTTAATTTGTACATATTAAAAAAAAAAATAGTAACTATACCCTTGCGGTCATTAGGAAATTTATTTAAAAAGTGTGTGACGACGGCTAGTATACCTAATTAATATTTTATCAAGTGTGATTTTTGCTTAAAGTAATTAGTAAACTTTACCCAAACTGACACCATGCCTATTTTAAAGCCATTAGTTACTCATTAATGCAGCGAAATACAAGGACATATGTCTTTCAAGAAACATTTATACGCATCTTATATGCAAATTCTTCACATTCTTGTTGTCTCCCAGACCAACTGCAACTGAAATTTAATAGTTGATGGCTCGATCTTCTCGTTTAGTAGCTTCAAGTCAAATATTTCATTGAGTTTAATGTTAGGAATAGTGACAGTTGTCGTTTTAGTGGATAACAAGCTATTATTAACCAAATTTAAATAGAAATTTTACTTATCTTAATTTTACTATTGGCTATATTGCATAGCACGTAAATTTGTTTATGAACAAAGTAAAGGAAAATTAAGATATTTACAATTCAAAGAAGTAAGCAAGATGAAAATTTCAATATTACTGTGATATATTTCAGTGGCGGCTCGCGGGTTTAAAAACAGGTGTAGTGCAGGAAGGGAAAAAAGCGCATTCACCATTTTAGCAAAATTGAAAATACTCAACTATTAAAAGTCTTAGTAAAAGTCTTAATATCTAAACTTACCTAAATTTTATACACCAAATCAATCCTTCTATCTTTTAATGCAGCAAATTTATCAATTATATCTTTATAAAATGGTTGAGTTTTTATCAGTTACTGTAGAAGCTCCTTTTGAATTGAAATATTGGCCAAAGATATAAAAGTCTATCATAGAATATAGTGTTTCTTAAGAAAGTTTTTAAACGCTAAAGACAAGTAAAACTCCGTTCCACTGACACGCTTGTCGACGATATCGTTAAAATTAGCGGAAAAAGTTTATACGTCTCGGTAAAAATGTTTTTATTTGCGCCAACTTGTTTCATTAACTGCTGCAATGAAATATTTCTATACCTTTCATCAGCAAATATTATGTCAAGTTTACTTTTGAGCCGCTGATTTTTTGAAAATGATTTGGCATATATCTCCAATAAATTTTGAAAAGAATCAGTGGAAAAAGTTTGGTTATACTGGCCAACTTTGCCGTATTAGCAAGACAAGAAATTGTAGTTTGTAACAATCTTCGAATCTTACTTCCATTTCCATCAAAATATGATCTAATATTTTATAGAGAAGTGCTCTGTACTGTCCCTTAATTTCAAAAAACAACCGAAATAATACGTGAAAACCAACAAAACGACCAAAACCTATACTATCTTTTAAGGCTAGCGATTTACCAAGCAATACACCTGATACTTACACCCACGATTCTGGCCGCCGGCACGTATAGTGTTGTCATGGCAACGGAGCGTCAAAGCGTAAACAAAACTCCGCATGAGGTGTATACTTTGGTCCGTTTTATATTTGCAATACAAATACACTTTTGGATCGTGAATTGCGATGTTGAAAGCGGAGGAAAGCGACTAGCGCCAGCGGTTGATTTATATGCTGGATTTTTCATGGCGAATTTTACAAATAAGGAATAGAAATGAGAAAAATGAATTGAATAATAGTAATATGTTTTTTATGTTTTATTATTTATTTTTGGTGAAGTGGCACTTTACTTACTACACCTGAATAGCCGCCACTGATATATTTTATTATCTGGTAAATTTATTTAGAACTAAAAACAATTATGTGGAATTATGCAAGTCCATTTTGGAAAGAAAAGAGGCATTTTAATAGAAATTCACTTGTATATGCAATTAATATTGGCTTCAATGTAATAAATGTAAAAACGGTTAATTAAATATTTTGATAAAAAGCCTTTGTCACCAAGGGAGTCACTAGGGTTTTCAATTCATTTTATCTAAAAACCGAAACATGGGACCCACACCAAATATATATAGGGCGGACCACTATAACAACAGGCTTAAAAAAACTAAATTTGAAACATTTAGACGTCAGCTAAGGCCACAGTACAAAAATTATTTTAGTCCATTTTCTATATAGGTTGTCCCAAAAAAGTGTGACGTATCAAAGTTAGATTTTTAAAACGGAACACCCAGTGCCCTATTAACCGTTAGGCTGACTAGGCTACAGCCTAGGGCGCCATGAAAAAATAGGCGCTAGACAGGGGAGTTTTTAAAATGTTTAGGTCGGGTGGGGATTTTTGGTGACTAATTTCTCTGTGAATAAGGTGCTTTGGGCATGAAATAGACGGGAAAAGGAGGGAATGACCTTTTTTTCAAATTTTATTTCGGGTGGTGAAGTAAGGCGCCTAGCACTCAAAATAGGCACTACGGAGAAAATGACCTTTTTTTCGCTCTTCAAAAATTTTTCAAAAATTTTTTTGGTGGAAAGTAGGCGCTCTGAAAATTCTAGCCTAGGGCGCCTCAAACAGTTAATACGGCCCTGAACACCCTATATTTAATGGTGGTTTTGAATTCTACATAAAAAAATAACTTATGTTTTTATTAGTACCAAGTGTCCAATTTTTGTTTTTGTGATATTTGTTTTTTTACGGGTGGTGAAGTAAGGCGCCTGGTACTCAAAATAGGCGCTACGGAAAAAATGACCATTTTTTTGCTCTACAAAAATTTTTCAAAAATTTTTTTGGTGGAAAATAGGTGCTCCGGAAATTCTAGCCTAGGGCGCCTCAAACAGTTAATACGGCCCTGGGAACACCCTATATTTAATGGCGGTTTTGAATTCTACATAAAAAAATAAATTATGTTTTTTATTAGTACCAAGTGTCCAATTTTTTGTTTTTGTGATATTTGTTTTTTTACGGGTGGTGAAGTAAGGCGCCTGGTACTCAAAATAGGTGCTACGGAAAAAATGACCAGTTTTTTGCTCTACAAAAATTTTTCAAAAATTTTTTGGTGGAAAATAGGTGCTCCGGAAATTCTAGCCTAGGGCGCCTCAAACAGTTAATACGGCCCTGGGAACACCCTATATTTAATGGCGGTTTTGAATTCTACATAAAAAAATAAATTATGTTTTTATTAGTACCAAGTGTCCAATTTTTCGTTTTTGTGATATTTGTTTTTTTTTCTAATGCAGAGATGCAATTTATTTAATTTTATGTTAACACTATTAACTCTTTAGCTGGTTTAACACTTAGAAAGTTATTGCTGTTTGATTTCTCGAAAAATTGAAATTATTTTTGCAGCCCCTTGTACAACATTTGATCACCATATGACTTACCTAAAATATGGCAGACTCTTTCTATCTTGTAACAAATTTCGAATTTCAAAAGTTGGTTTTACACTTATCAAACTTCTTGTTAAATAAGATGGACCAAGTTTACCTTGAATAAATTTGATAATGTAAAACAGCAAATTGGATATGAAAGAAATTTAAGGCCGCCTTGTCGAATTTGTTTGGGAAGGAGGGAAAAAAGATGAATCAGGTCTTTTATAAATAAAAGAAAATAACAAAATGAGTGAAGACCTTTTTTCCGCCTGTGTCCCCCCTCGGAAAGTTGATATGACCGCCCCTGTTTTCGGCTGCAGTAAGTATTAACTATTCGAAATAGCATTATAATCAACGAATTAAATTTTGTCTGTGGATATGGAAAGATAATATTTTTTTTTTTTAATTTGTGCTATTTTTAAACAAATATATGTTCTACAATAAGGCCTAAGTAAACAGACATAGTTATATTACAGCCTTGTTAGATTTAAATAGACATTTGAAATAAAAATATGTAAAAACCCAATTTACTAAAAAGTACAAAAGATAGGTATAGGCAACTTATACACCATTTTGAAAGGAAATTTTATTTGTTATCATATAGTGTAAAAATATAGGGTGTGATATTATTTTTTGAGCACCCTGTACAACATTTGATCACGATATGACATACGTATGATATGGTAGACTCTTTCTAATCTTGTAACAAATTTCGAAGTTCAAAGAGTTAACAGTACTAAAATAAAATAAAATTAATTTCACCTCTGCATTATTTAAAAAAATTAAATATCACAAAAACGAATAAAATTAAACACTTGGTACTATTTACTTGAGCTATTTTTCTATGTAAAATGTAAAACCGCCATAAAATATAGAGTTTTCTATTTTAAAAAATATAACTTGGATACGTTATTTTTTTAGACACCTTATATAAACTGATCTTATTCGACCTCTATATGTTCGTTTTTTTAATCCTATGGTTTTCCAGCTACAGATCGTGTCAAATATGGTGGGCCATCCTGTACTACATGCTATATAAAAGCGAATACTCTGTATATCTGTATTTTTTTCGTGCATTTCATCATATTTTATAATTAAAGCACGAATTTCACCATTTTCCTAGGCATCTAAATATATAAAGACTGAGCATAAAGAAATTGTAAGATAAATAAATTTGAACAAGTTATAGCTTATAGTTAAAAAAAAAAAGATAATTTTACACGCAAGTAAATTACAAAATTACTATTTAATCCTCTAAAGTTCAGAAGCTATAAAATTCTGTTTACACAAGTATTAAAATCAAATAAATCAAACAGAAATATTTCAACAAAGACCAGAGTTTCAAATTCAAAGTAAATTATTATCTAATAAAATAAAATCGTCCACTCAGCAAGCAATAAACCGCTTTCCAACTTTTTAGCTCCGGCTCGTCTGGATAAGAGCCAGCGGCATCTGCGCAAAACGTTCTTACGCCACTCTCGCGTCGAGTGAACTACAAATGCACGTTCTCGATGGTAGGAAATTACAGGACTACTATCTTCCATTTTACGCCCCAAAATTTCTTATTCCAATTTCCTCTTCGCGTCTGTCAGTTGTTATGAGTCATTTTCTGATAAGGACTCGTAGCGCGACTATTATGCAATAGAACTATTACACAAAGCGCTTATCTTCCATTATATGTCATGCGGTGGGGAATTGGCGTTACCAGCACTGTTTTCTCGCCTCGGTTGGCGAGTCTCAGCCGTTGATTTGACGCCATTCTCAGGTACCATTGTTCGGCATTATTATAAGGGCCTTTGTTTTAAGTTTGAACGCTTTGCTTTATTACCCGAGTCGACGAAGGCGGAACCGGATGTCCATTCATTTGAATGAAATTCTTCATTAATTTGTTATTGGCCGACTTTATTGAATTATTGTTTTTTAATATTATAATTATTTTATTTAAGACTTGAGAACACCGCATGAAAATAATTTAATGCTCTTGACGTTTAATTTTATTTTTTAATTGGTTTATGTATGTTGTGCCCATTATTGTTTTTTTTTTAATAATTGAAATAAAAATATTTTTAAAATTATTTTATTGATTTTACTATGTTTTGTAGATTGCTGCAAAAATAACTTCAATTTTTCGAGACATCAAATAGCAATAACTCCCTTATTTTAAATTGAACACCCTGACGCCACATAACGTACAAATAAAATTCCCTTTCAAATGGTGTTGAGGTTGCCTATACCTACCTTTTGTACTTTTTTAGCAAATTTCGTTTTTACAAATTTTTAGTCCAAATGTTCATTTAAAGCTGACGGTGATATAGCAGCAATTTGTATTTTCTTTAAGGTATAAACAACGACCATTTATCGATTACTAGTATTTTAGTCAGTTTGCAATGAAAACTCCTTCCCTAAAACAACAGGATGATATACTTAATACTGATAGGATGTGAAAAAAATGTTTACTGTATTTGAGAGTTTGTGCTAAAAAATATAATAAAAAAGTATTTGAAAAACCGTCCCAAAATAATTAAAAATTCAAAAATAGGTAGATTTATATCATAGCAAATATTAACCATACTACTACATTTGCCGCCAGGTTTCTCGGTATTTATAACTCTAATCGTGAAAATATAAAAAAATGCAAAAAAAATATTCAAGAATATTCGAGATAGATTACCAATAATGACAAGTAGAACTGTAAGCTTAGAAAACTATTGAAAAATTATTTAAAAAAACGAAAGAATTAGGGGTTTAGTGACATCTTGTCACCTGATATATCCAATGAGAAAAGTTGCCGCCAGCCCGCCAGCCTGCCAACTATTCTCAGTATTTATAACTCTAATCGTGTAATATCTACTGAAATATCTGAAACGTGGTACCAAACATAATATACCTCTAATTGCTTTGATTTTACTGTTTGCTTTTTTCTTAAATTGGCTCCGGCAGCAGCTATCTCGGTATCTGCATCTACCCAATAAAAAGGTGTCAACAAAATTCTGAGAAACGGTCGAGCCATTTATTAAACAATTTTATCTGATGCCGAAGAAACCGGAGAGATGGTCTGGAGAGGAATTCGAGTATATTGACTTGAGCATACTATTGATAGCTCCAACAGCTTAAAGTAAGTATTTAATCTCGTGTAAGCTGCAAATATTGTATGTATACCAAATTACACCCTGTGTGGAATACTGTTCTGATAACTGGAAAATGGCTTCTTCTGCAACTCTTAGCATTCTTGATTTAATCTTAGAAAGGTCCGTACGTCTAATTATTAATCCCATTTTTACAAGAAGCTTTTTCTTTTTGGCTTATTGACGAGATTTTGGGTTTATCACTTTGTATATATATATTTAATTGGCTTCTACTCCGATAAATGAGTGTGTTTAGCCTCTGGAATCAATTGCCTGAACTGCAACAAGAAACAATATAAAAAATGCAAAAAGAAATATCCAAGAATATTAGAGATAAATTACCAATAATGACAATAAAAAAAAGTAGAACTGTATGCTTAGAAAGCTATTGAAAGATTATTAAAAAAACATAAGAATTAGGGGTTAGTGACATCTTGTCACCTGATATATCCAATAAGAAAAATTTGCCGCCAGCCTGCCAACTATTCTCAGTATTTATAACTCTAATCGTGTAATATCTACTGAAATATCTGAAACGTGGTACCACACATAATATACCTCTAATTGCTTTGATTTTACTGTTTGCTTTTTTCTTAAATCGGCTCCGGCAGCAGCTATCTCGGTATCTGCATCTACCCAATAAAAAGGTGTCAACGACGTTCTGAGAAACGGTCGAGCCGTTTATTAAACAATTTTATCTGGTGTCGAAGAAACCGGAGAGATGGCCTGGGGAGAAATTCGAGTCCGAGAGCCGCTAATAGTCATTTCTAACCAATTGGCCTTCTACTCCCCGAGATAACAACTGTCTTTGTGGGGATTTATTGCCATCGCTACTGTGCGCTGATCCAAGGAAGTTAATTTAGAGAACGTGATAGCCGATACTTTATCAAGAATTTAATTACTATCCACTCAATTACTATCTATTATCATTCATATTTGTCGAACTTCGAGGCGGCGATCTTTTGATATATTCGGATTGCAAAGGCGTAAATTGGACTTAAAGGTATAAATTGTCGACGCAAATTAATTTGGCTTTAAATTATTCAGGCCTCAATATGTAATCGAAGAAATATGGGGATTATTTTTAGAGTACTTTAATTAGTTTTTACTACTGCTGTGTCTGTTATGAATAATGTAAAATATCAAGTTTTATTGATGTTTCACAATATACATATTAATTATTAAATTTACGGTTAATTACATTCCTATCTTGCAAATACAATCTGGTAGCTTACAATATATTTCTAATAATATGAAAGTATAAAAACCATATATTTATTCAAAGGACTTAATAGCTTTGGCCATAAAAATAATGTTAAATTTTCATTATATATGAAGTATAGTTTTTTAACCATCTAAGAAATTAACTTGACCTGATTTAGGCTTGAGGTAAAATAGAACCCATACAATTTTTTGGATTTACCATAATTTTGCTATCACTAATATCTTCCAAATTACTTAAAATCATTTTTACAGTTTTTAGCCTATCTACATTTATATACATAGAGCGATAAGAGTTTTCATTTTTTTTTATAACGAGTTTAGAACTGTTTCTCCAGTTTTTAACTTCTGTCTTTATTGGTACAATTATATCAGGGTTTAAAGTTGTTGTGTTATTGTGCGCGCATGTATATTATACTCAAGATTTTTTTATCTTTGGACAATCCACGAAGGCTGAAAGCCTAAATACTAACGTACCGTGTCTTAAGCAGGGTAAGAGGAAGTTTGTTTGTTAACACGGGACTTAAAAACTTGAAAATTTGGGGGAAGGAAAGACCTCCGCTGGCAGTAGGTTCCACAGTCTAGAAACTCTAGGGATAAAAGAACGAACGAAATGGGAAGTTCGGGGTCTATCCAATTGAACTGTATAGGGATGCATACACGCGGCACCACGAGTTTCGCTATTGGGAACTGCAAAAGGAGGGACTATACTGGAGAATTCGTCGGAGCAGAAGCCGTAAAAGTATCTATAGAAGAGCGATAGATCTCCCACAGCTCGACGATGGGCAAGAGAAGGAAGTCTTTGAGTAAGTAAAGGATCATTGGCGGAAGCCGAATTAGTTCGTGACCTGCTCCCTCTGAAATTTTATGGCGTATATAACGTATTCTTTTTGAAAATTGCATAACATTTTAAAACCTCCAACTAAAAATTGCTTAACAATAGTTCCTGTCCCTTTACATTAAATCTAAGCTAATTTTAAGTCGGCTACTTAGATGATGGTTCCTTTTTAAAATAGGAACTCAGCTCAGTCAAGAATGATACTGCCCCCTTACCGCAGCTAAATATGCCGGATATCTTACTTAAAAGAAGATTTTTGCCAAGGTTAGTTTATATTTATAAGGTTGCGACATATACTCAACTTTTAGGCGGTTCGAGGTCGAGGACGCAAGGAAGGGCACTTCTCGAAGAAAAGTTGGCAAGACTTCGTAAAATCAAAGCTAATGATCAATCCAGTGGCGTCTAGAATTTGCGCATCTCATTTTGCATTGTTTTGGTAGTGATATTTGTTGAAAGATGTAATTCTAAATGTTTTTTATTTAAAGTAAAAGAATTTACAACTTAATAACAATTAAAAACTGTTGTGTAAACGGTTGTTCTACTAATACAATAAACTGTAGGGGTATATCTCCGGCACTGAACAACATGGCCGAAAAATGGGAGTTGTGACGTCATAACACGTCAAAGCAATATGGCCGAATGTCGTGACCTTATATAGACCGACTTTGGATTTTTGCTACGTTATTGAAGGTCACGTACGTTAGACGTATTCCTGTCCATTTCAAGGTTAGAAATACTTTAAAGGGTGTTCGTTTTTAGACTTAGTATTTACATTTTTTTTTAAATCTCTTTTGTTATAAGAGATGTTGAGAAGTTGGTTGAGTATAGAATTATATCCAAAAATGGTTCCTTTTACACCTTTTTTATTTGTTAGCTCAGCTAAGATTTTTACTTTGCTGAGCTAAGTTAAGTTACAAAAGGAAAGAAACTAATATAACTCTCATAAAAATATACAGTGTGTCCACAGATTTACACATACCTGTATTTTTTTTTATTATTATTATTTCGAAAAGAACTTATTCTTCATAAAAAATGTGCTTTATCTACAATACTCAAAGCTATAATAAAAATTGCCCTATTATATACAGGGTGCTTAAAAATTGCAAAAATGTAATTTTGAAAATTGAAAAATTATTTTTTTTTTAAACTACTTAATTAAGAAGCATTAAAAAGTAATAAAAAGTCATATACATTTCTTTCCTGTCGCGTATGTTTACTTGGGAAAATGAGGTGTAAACTAAAATAAATGTTTTGTTTTATCATAAATAATTTATTTTTCTTTTTATGTGCAAACATTATCAAGTTAGGTTAACATTTATGCAAAAAGTAAGCCAAAAGGTAATGATTTACTCAACAAAAAGGTAAAATGTCCATTACTTTTTTATGCTACTTAATTAACTATTTTAAAAAATATTTATACCGGATTTTTTTTTATTTGCCAAAATAATATTCTTGTAATTTTGAATCTTCCTGTATATCATAAGGCGATTCTTTTTACCTCTTTTATTCTGAAAAAACTTTTTTTACTAAATTGTAAAAAATATTTTCTATTTCAATATATATTTTTTTATTGTCTACATCAATTTTCTCTAGTATCCATAACCAATAGGAAGAAATTTATAAGACACTTTTAAATCCTTTTTTTCCCACGACCGTTAAAAAAAACCTGTTTTTTAATCGGTAACATAAAGATAAAGTAATCCATTCTAGTACACTACATAAAAGGTTAATAAGTAACCTTTTTTGAAATAGTGTTTTGTTTGAATGCCTACTACTATAAACTTAAATATCATTTTATGCAATGTAACAGTAAACGTAACATCAACTGAACCACATGTACCAGTTACCTTTGATTTCGTAGTTATTTCTTTTAGTTCATGTGTCACTAGTTTTAAAATTTGACAGTTTGCGAATAAATTAAATAGAAATTGTTTATAATTAAATTAATAGTAATAATGAATTTGGATGACTAAGAAATTGAAAACGAGTTTATACTGTTTTAGTATTATTTCTATAAAAAGTAAGTACATACAATTTTCTAAAATTAAATAATAAATGCATAGTTATGAAGAGGATAATTGTCTCGTAAAAAATAAGGAAGCTATGATATTTTGTTGCAATATAATAGCTGTGCTGCAAAAATTAAAATTAACAAGTTTAGATAAATAAAACATGCATAAAATGGTTTTTTGTGAAATTTCGGCGGTGGTAAACGGGGCGCAAGGCCTTCACTAAAGTTTTATTGAATAGGTAAATGGGGCGCAGGGATCTTGGGGTCAATAAAATCGTATAGGTAAACGGGGCGCAAATGTTTTCTTTAAAGGAAAGGTATCGAAATAAAATGTTGGTCTATTTTTAAAAATTTTATTAATTACGAAACATTTATTGCATCAAAAAATATTTACATTCTTTTGTTTACTGTCTTTGGAAAATGTCAATTTTTTGTAGGCTATTAAATCTTTTCCACTCACACTTTCAATTACTGATACCGACATTTTCTCCCTATTAAAATCTTAAACGGAAATCTTTTCGCACATCTATTCACTATTACAATGAGAACTGAACTGATTAAGTGGTATACAAATTATTAGTCTCAATTATAGGAATTCTTACCTGCCCTGACCCACACCCCCTCTCGGGAAGGGCTGGCGCCCCATTTGCCTATGATATAAACGTAACCTTACAGGCGTGCAGGTAAAAGAGATATTTTCGCGCCCCGTTTACCTCCGTCAATTTTTATACGGTCGTGAAAAAAGTATAGTATATTACACATGCATAAAGTGTATTTTTTTACTCATATGAAACTTCTTTTCGTAAAAAAGTATTAATTTATGCACTTGCTACATAAATTACTATTTTATAATTACTATTTAATTAGACAGTTTAAAAATATATTTTGTCATTTTTTTTACGTTTCAAAGTAGTATAAACAATACATGATGCAATGGAGTGAGGACCTTTTTTTTCTTTGCTCTTCAACTCTTTTTGGGTTAAATTTTTGTTTTTTTTGTTTATTAAGGCCGTAACTCTTACTTGTACTGGGGCCCGGCATGGCTCTCAGCGACCCTGGCTTACTGCACTGTGCGACGTCAACTAAATCAAAACATCAAGTTACCATTGACTCTGCCATTACTTTTTTAGCTCATGACATGAGCTTAGGAAAAGTAATAAAGTAATTTTAAATAGTGACACATTGTGTCACTATATTTAAAAGTTTACAGTTTTTGGATACATTTTATAGAAATTATCAAAAATGATTAATATTTATGAATTTTTATCATTCCGAAATTGAAATTATAAAAAATTATACCGTTGTAAAAAAATAGGTTTGCCGCACGCGCCTGTCCACTCGTCCTGCAACATTCATAAAAAAGATTTAGAATAATTTATTATACATACAGAACTTACATTTTCCTTATATTAAGAGTCCAGTCAGATATTTTTTAACTTTATGATATTCCAAATACCTACTTAACAATCGCTTTTAGTTTCAACTTTTAAATTTTAATTCGTCAAATTACAAAATTACATTGACAGACACTAAATGATTTCCTTAAAGATTTCCAGTGTAATGCAAGATCTAATTGTTTTTCAAATATACCAGTCGACCAGTTTGAAACTTTTAGTTTTACATGATTATTTTTCTGACTTTAATATTATTTTTTTCAAAAGTAAGTCGTCGTTTTTCCATCACAGAAAAACAATGTGTATTATACACAGGAAGAATTTTAGATATTAGCTCTCGGTTTATTGTTTACCTCCGCTTCGCGTCGGGAGACAACACACCCATATAACATTTTTGCCGGCGTTGTACATTTAATTTACTGGCATTGCCAACACTCTTTAATGGCAAGGCATTGGCAAAAAGGTATCAAAAAGACGCGAAAGTGGGCAATTGGCCGTTATTGGGCCACGTGTTGCAGATAATGTGATGGCATCCGTCATTAATAAGTTATGATGAAAAAATGCGTTTAGGATGATGGCATCCATCATTAATAAGTTATGCCAAAAAATGTGTTTAGAATAATGTCATTTATCATTAAATAAGTATTGCAAGTTTTATAAGTTAAATGTCCCAAAAGTTAAATAACATATTTAGAATTTTGTAATCGAAAAAAAATGAGAAAAAAGGCAGGAAAACTTTATCATTAAAAAAATTTCATAATATATTTTTATACAATAACAATAAACCAAAAAAAAATTAAAAGTATGTAATAAAATTTAAAAAAATAGATAGTAAATCAAAAGGAAACACTTTAAAATAGTAAGTATTCAAGGGACACTTGCACTCAATTTTCAGATCCAAAACATAGGGAAAAATATTTTAATGGAGTTAAATGTCAAAAAAGAACTATTAAATATATATAATATTTTTTATGAACACGTTCTTTAAACCGTTTAATAAGGCAACTCCCTAATTTCATATTTTTTTTTTAAGTAACTACAAACTTAAAAGGTTTTAAACAAAATGTTTACAGCTCCTAACAGTCTACTTGAATAACCCGCCTTCTCGACTAGCCATCACCAATTAATCACACAACACACACTAATTAGGTAATGAATACACTTAATTATGTCTACTATAAATTAAAAACTCATTTCTTTAAAAAGAAACTAAAAAGCTAGAAAACCACGTAGAAAACAATTGCACAAAGCGGCCAAATAAAAGCAAATTTGCCTCATCTATCAAAATCGTCAAATCTTGTATTTCGGCTAAGCGGAAAATTTGAATTTGTCACCTTCGGTCGAAATCGTCGAAATTAACCTAGCTAATTTTAACATCATTTTATTTTTATTTTCTCAAAAGTACATAATAAACATTTTGTTTGACTTAATTTTTATTTGCATGATTTGTAACAATAAAATGTTATGAAAAGGCCATTTTCTTTAAATTATATAAAAAAACATAAAATAATGTTGTTTGGCTGCCATTATAAATAAAACAGATCAAAATTGCTCTAATGTTAGTTAAATACCAATGTTAATAATATGGTTGAAAAGTATGAATATACGTTGAAGGTTTGCCTTCAACAATACAATATTTGTTTGCCTGCAACCAAAAGGCATGCTTTATTTAATCAGGATTGGTATGCCACAATTTTTGTATGCTTGCCGGCAATTCGCCTGCATGTAAAATTTATTGACAATTGAGTGTTTATTTAGGGTTAACTTTTTAATGCGTATTAGATGTTGCATAATATTGCCACCAATTGCCAATACTTTACCATCAATGCCAATATGAAAAATGTATATTGCCGGCAAATAGTGTTTGCTGGGCAACCTCAATCCAAAATCTAAAGTTTTTTTCCCTTGTATAATAAATTACTATTTGCCTACCTAAGCTTCTCGTAAAGGTTCATGATTTGCCAAAAGCTTTAATTAAATTTCAATTGTGTCATTCACGACCAAACATGAGAAAAATAAACCTCTACCGAAAAACGTCATAATTTTTGATGTGTATATTGTCGCACTGTAAGTGTTATGAACCTAAACGTTTTGTAAAGCGAAAGGAAATAGCGTCGTTATCTAAAACACGCTGTTCTGAAACACTGAGTGGGACTATTTGAAAATAGTTTGTGTAATTTCCGTTCTCAAGCCACTTGTTATAACGTAATAATATAGAAGCAGATAAAGCTTCCCTCTTTTCAAATAACGGCTCCACCCTCCATCTTGTTACCAGCGTTAAAATACTGATGAAAGCTTATGATGTTTATATTATGGAAATGGGGATACGCTTGAATTTATTGAACGACCGAAAGCAGATTATGGAGATTATAGCTGAAACTGTTAATAAAAACGGGATGCTTTTAATAATTAAATTAAATTAAATTAAATCAATTTACGTGCTGTTAAAAGTTGGCCTTAAGGTACGCCCACAGTCGTCGGCATCGGGCGGACGGTACAGATCGGAAAAAATGGTTTTAATAAAATTAAATGAAGCAGTGCACCTATATGCAGGCGATCTGTACCGGTTTAAAAAAATTCCGCAAAAATATAGCAACTTAAATTTTTAGATCCGGTCATTACCGTTTTATATGTGCGATACATGTCAGAAATTGAGTTATTTGACAAGAATTTAAGCCGATTCCCACAAGAGGGTTTTAACCCAGTGGTTTTATACCATGGGTGAAAAGGCGCTAACTTTTAATATGTACCCATGGTTTTCCCATGACTCGCATGTGCGTGTGTGTCATTTAATTTCACCAAAACTATTTTTTCCGATCTGTACCGTCCCGTCCGTCTGATGCCGACGTATGTGCGCGTACCCTTAATAGGATAGTTTTGCTTTTCCACGACCGTTAAAAAAATGCAATGCTGTTTTTTAAATCGTTAACATAAAGATAAAGTACTTCATTCTAGTACAGGGTGGCTCGAATTCGACGCTCATCATTGGGATTTCAGAAACCGTAAGAGATACAGGATCGGTTAAATGGAGGCAAAGTTGCGCAATTTGATGCTCAATAAAATGCCGTTTTGCTCTTTAAAAAATTCCGAGTAGTTCCGAAGATATTCGAAAAAACCGGAATTTTCAATTTTGGTTTTTATTGTTTCCTGGCTATATTTGTTAAGATAACTTAAAATGGAAAACACGTTTTCATGATAACTTTTTCTGCTCTATAATTCAGTGTGATTAAATATTGAATCTGACGTTTCGGCTTCTGGCGACCATCATCAACTTAATTTTTTAAATACGGACCAGATATTTTTTTAATTTAAGTAGGTAAATCCTTTCATCACTCTTCAAACACTATATATCGCCACTTTGATATTTTCCGACGTTTCGTACAAAAATTCCATCACCAGAATATTGCATATTTATTTAACCATAATACGGCCCTGAACTACATTTTTAGGTAAGAAGGTAAAAAAAGAATAAACTTATTACATATTCGTAATCTTTTTATTGTAACTCATTGATATCTAACAGCGGAAATTACTTTATTAACCGAAAATTTCATGAATATTAGACATAAGATACAAAAAGGTAGACAACAAATCAGCTTACATAAACAATTTGTAATACTATCTTGATGCCCATATTAAAAAAAAAAAACATAATTTAATCACTATTAAAAGTGTTCAAAGAGATAACCTTCCGCCTCGATGCATTTTCTTGCTTTGCTTTGTATTATTAATACAGCTTGATTAATTGTTCTCGCAGGAATGGCAGCGACTTCCCTTATCAAATTTTGTCGTAGTACTTAAAGGTCGTGAGGTGCATTTTTAAATAAACGGTTCTTAAGATATCCCCAAACGAAATAATCTAGGGGACTAAGATCTGGGCTCCTAGCGGGCCATCTTGCAAAACCATTTATTAGGAAATATATGGTAAAGGAATTGAGCTACTTTCCTTCCATTGTGGGCAGGAGCTTTGTCTTGCTGCCACTATATTTCTTGAAATACTGCCAAAGGTTGATTATCTAGGGCGTCTAAGACATCATTTCTAATCAAATTTAGATATTGTTCGGAAGTTAAGGTCCCTTCGTAAACGAAAGGTCCAATAATTTTGTTCCTCCACATACCAATCCATAGGTACATTAAATGAAGTTCTCCCTTGACTTCGTACCTGCTGGTTAGTTCTGTTCATAAAGTAATTTCCGCTGTTAGATATCAATGAGTTGCAATAAAACATTATGAATATGTAATAAGTTTATTCTTTTTTTACCATTTTACCTAAAAATGTAGTTCAGGGCCGTATTATGGTTAAATAAATATGCAATATTCTGGTGATGGAATTGTCTGTACGAAACGTCGGAAAATATCAAAGTGGCGATATATAGTGTTTTAAGAGTGATGAAAGGATTTAATTAAATTGAAAAAATATCAGGTTCGTATTTAAAAAATCAAGTTGATGATGGTCGCCAGAAGCCGAAACATCAGACTCAATATTTAATCACACTGAATTATAGAGCAGAAAAGTGGCCATGAAAACGTGTTTTTCATTTTGAGTTATCTTAACAAATATAGCCAGGAAACAATAGAAACCAAAATTGAAAATTCCGGTTTTTTCGAATATCTTCGGAAGTACTCGGAATTTTTAAAACGCAAAACGGCATTTTATTGAGCATCAAATTGCGCAACTTTGCCTCCATTTAACCGATCCTGTATTTCTTACGGTTTCCGAAATCCCAATGATGAGCGTCGAATTCGAGCCACCCTGTACACTACATGAAAATGTTAAAAAATATAACTTTTTTAACACTTTGAAGTTTTTTTCACACTTTCAATAAGTGTTTTGTTTCCATGCCTACTACAATAAACTAAAATATTAATTTATGCAATGTATCAGAAAGCGATGAAACGGTCAAGTTACCTCAAATTTGAATGACTAGAAAATTAAAAAGAAATTTATACTTTTTTAGTATTATTTATATGAAAAGTAAGTACATATACAATTTTCTAAAAATCTAAATCATAAGGGCATAGTTATGAAAAGGGATAACTGTCACTTAAAAATAAGGAAGCTATGATTTTTTGTTGCAATATAATGGCTGTGCTGCAAAAACAAAAATTTTAGTTTAAATAAATAAAACATGTGGTATTTTGGAAAATTTTTATACGGTCGTGGAAAAAATATAGTGTGCAACACATGCACAAAGTGTCCTTTTTTTACTCATGGAATTGCCGCACACGTCTGACGGATGGAATGTTTTTAATAGGATAATTTTGTTTTCAATTTACGTGCTATTAAAAGCTGGTATAGTGTTATGTAGTTTTGAATTAATTTAAATAACGTTAATTTAAGGTTTTTATTTACATTGTTTTAAATGTGATAATAATACCATATACAGGGTGTCCCTAGTCTATTTATACTCAAATAATTTTATCCCCGTACAAGAAATTTAAAATAATAATAAAAAAATTAGACACACTAATTATTTGAGACCATTGGTAAATAAGTGTTTTAAAAACAAAATTTGTGTTGTTAAGTAGAATTTCTTAAATGGAACACCCGGTGTATATTGGCAAATTTTGATTTTTTACGAATTTTACATTAAAAATGTGTAATTCATTATAATTCAGTTATTGCTGGTTTTTGAGATATCAAAAGCATCACGATTTAAGTAAAAAGCACTGCAACTTTTAATTATCTTTAAAACCACCTAATCTAAATTTTCCAAATATGGTATCTGCAAGCTATCAGGCAATAAGAATTTAACAGTAATGTCAGCACTGTTGCCAGATTTACCAGTTTTGTGCTACACGTGTCTTTAGGTTTTTCAAATAAAATGTCCTACTTATTTAAATTGCAATAAAGTGCCTAGGCCAAATTTAATAAGTCCACAAATTTTTAAACATTAATTTTTATAAGCTGCTAAGATACGACATCACCATATTTAAGGTAAAAAGTTCAGATGAGCTCAAATATCCCTAAAACCTCTTAAGCCGCGTTTACAGATTTCGCTATTTAAAGGTTTCTGGGCAAGTAGAATTAACCATATTGTTATTGTTTTGCCGGATTTTCCAGTTTTGCGCCGCACCTAATAATTTCATTATTTTTAATGGAAGGCTCTATTTATTTTAATAACAATAAAAGAAGCGTGCCAACTTAAGTAAAATTCCAAATTTTTAAAATTTAATCTTTACCAGTTAACGAGTTATGACAACATCGCAATTTCATTAAAATTTGGCAACAATGCTGATACTGATCAATTAGGCATGTCTAAAAACTCCCAAATGCCAAATTTTGTAAACACAGCTTTAGCGGTCTTAAAGATATTTATGCACTAACGTAGTTTTTGCTAAAGTGTAGTTCTCTGTTGAAATTTCAACCGAGAGCTAATGAAACTTTGTTTATAGATTAAAACCTTTGTATCGTAAGTAACTTAAAATTAAATATTTCATTATTTTATTTATTATAAAGTAATCATAACTTTTATTATATTGTGTAAAAACAGAATAGTTCTTCATAATGTATAAAAGTTTTAATTTTCTTAAAATAATTTTAATTTTATTCTGGAGAAAAGCCAAATAACATTTTGTTTAAACGTAATCTTCCAGAAAACAAATAAAGCATAAAATAAAAGTGTAGTGTATCATATCTTGGCAACTAATAAAGACAAAATTTTCAAAATTTGGAAACAACTAAATTTTACCCCCTTAATTTTAAACAATAAAAATATATAAGACATTTTATAAAAAAAATACATGTATAAAACTGGGAAACTTGGCAACAGTGCCGATATCACTATTCAATTCCACATAAGCAAAACACCTTAGATACAAAATTTTGGAAATATAGGTTTAGCACTTTTAAAGATATTTAAGAGTTGCGATACTTTTTACCAACTCAGTATTTACTTAATTAAACTAAAAACATCAATATTTAACGCGATGTTTACACATGGTGTTTTTCAAATTTTATTAATTTAATCAGGCACTTGTAACTCGTTTGCGTAGTTCAAAAATTGGACGTTTAGGACATATTAATATATGTATTTTATAAGCAGTTTTCTTCTTAATTTTTGTTGGAGAATCGCCACTTAAAGTTTTGCCGTATAACTAAACACCTTGTATAAAGTAGGATTTAAGGTATAAGTTTAAATAGCTCAACCTACTTAAAAATCATTACATTGTAAATTCCAATGGGTTAACCCTTATTTCTCAATAATTTTAAATAAAAAAAACTAATTTTTGTTTCCGAATATGGAGTTATTAATTACTTCTATTATTCTATTGTATTCAAATATTATTTAATGGTGCTTTTATTAAACCAGTACAGAATAACAAATACTTACGAATTTTAATTTTAAACTTAACATTTGCCCTAAGAGGTGAACATTTGAATATTCCTTCCTAATTAAATATTCAAATATTTTAGAAAATTTATAGGTTAGTTTGGACAATTGCCTATTAGTATGCTTATTAACTGCCTAAACATCCGGTTTATAAATTAATTTAACTGCGCATTAATGTTAACATTATAAAGAAAAAATATTTTTATTTAAAAAGTACCCATGTTTAAAGTAACCAAATTGGGCTAAAGATGTTTTTAAGCCTTAAAGCCTTTTTTATTTTGGTACTTTTATGTATTGATTTATTTAATAAAAAATGCTGTTTTTATAATCGTTAACATAAAGTTTAAATACTCCATTCTAGTACACTACATAAAGTGCTTTTTTACACTTTGAATTAGTGTTTTGTTTCAATGCCTACTACTTAAACCTAAATATCAATTTATGTAATGTAAAAGTAAACGCGGCATCAACTGAACCAAACGATCAAGTTACCTTGGATTTCGTCATTATTTCTTTTATTTCATGTGTCACTAGTTTTTAAAATTTGACAGTTTGCAACTAAATTTAATAGAAATTATTGAAAATTAATAGTTATAATGAATGTGGATGACTAAGAAATTAAAAGGAATTTATACGGTTTTAGTATTATTTCTACAAAAAGTAAGTACCTACAATTTTCTAAAATTAAATAATAAATGAATAGTTATGAAGAGAATAATTCTCTCTTAAAAAATAGGGAGGCTATGATTTTTGTTGCAATATAATGGCTGTGCTGCAAAACATTAATAAGTTTAGATAAATAAAACATGTATAAAATGGTATTTTGTAAATTTTTTATACGTTCGTGGGAAAAATATAGTATGTAACACATGCACAGTGTCTTTTTTTTACTCCTGGGATTGCCGCACTCGCCCAATGGCTCGTGCTGTCAAACTTCCCATTCGTAAAAAAGTATTACTTTATGCACTTGTTACATAAATTACTATTATTGTTTCTGTTTGGACTTTTATTTAGCAAGAGAAAAATATCTTTTTTTTTGTTGTAAATAAATTAAAATGCTGAAACCCTATTCGAATTCGTCCGACCAACTGGGCTAGGATTTCTAAGCAGTTAAATACTAGAAACCCTACTCGAATTCGTCGGACCAACTGGACTAGGATTTCTAAGCAGTTAAATACCAGAAACCCTACTCGAATACAGCTCCAGATCTTGACGTATTGGAGTAGGGTTTTCCATTATTTATTTAGCAAAAGGTTTGGAAATACTAAACTGTTGGACATTTAAACGGAATAATTTAAATTTTAGGTAATATTTTAAACCTAATTTTTGCAAAGTTTATAAAAATATTTTAGTCCGGTTTTCGGCAAATTTTAACGCAATAATTAGCCTTAATGATTACCTACACCGCAGCCTTGGTATTAAACTTACCTCTTATGTACAGAGTGGTAAATATGACGTTTTTTTTTTGGGATATTGTGTTGATCTGCAACTTTTTAAATAAAAAAATTTGAATGATCCAAATTTTATAAAAATTATATTATTCTTTCTGACAAACAATTTTGACAGATTTTTGATATCTCTCGTAAATCTGAAAATATGATGTTTTTACTAAGAAAGTGACATTTTAGCGTTATTACCCTGTATAACGCTGACTATTAGTCCTGTAAACTTCCACTGTATGATATTTTAAGCGAAAAGCAACACTTTTAACATGTTTAAGCAAAACATTTATACAGGGTGGATATGTGGACAAAAAAGTAGATCTATGTGTAAAAGTAATTTTTTCAAAATATTCTAAATTTTTCCATAATTCTTGTTTTTTCTTATGCCATAAACTACAGAATTAACTTTTATAAATTCTAAAAATACTTTTGGATTCTAGGGATCAAAATACCGAAAACGGTTTTTCATTTTTTTTTTAATTTGCGCTGCTTAGTTTGCGTAATAATGATCTTTGAATTGTATGGTTGTTTAATGCTTAGATGTAATATAAAAGATTCTCATAATGTATGGAAAGTGCCTTATATTTCAGAACAGGTTTCATTAAAACATACAATATTTACTACTTGGGGGTTTTAGGGAATGCACAATTTCTCTTCAATCTATCGATTTTTGGGATATATACAGTTAATTATATTTATAATATTGAAACTTGGCAACATGGCAAATATCAACAACAAATTGAGCATTTCCCAAAACTCCCAAGTAGTAAATATTGTAAGTTTAATAAGAAATGAGTCTTTTTTAAATAAAAATATGCTATTGACATAAGGTTTTTAAATCTTTTTGCTAAATAAACAATGAAAAACCCTATTCAAATTCGTCACGATCTGGAGCTGTATTCGGGTAGGTTTTCTGCTAATTAACTGCTTAGAAATACTAGTCCAGTTGGTCCGACGAATTCGAGTAGGGTTTCTGGTATTTAACTGCTTAGAAATCCTACCCCAGTTGGTCGGACGAATTCAAGTAGGGTTTCTGGTAGTTAACTGCTTAGAAACCCTAGTCCAGTTGGTCGGACGAATTCGAGTAGGGTTTCTATTTACGCGGCCCGGTCACCAATCAAGTTATGGGCGCGCACTTCACTGCTTAACTTCGGTGAACGACGCTCCTCCGATTCAACCGGAGCAGCCACAAGCGCGCCTATTATAATTACATAAAATATATTTAATATATTGATAAAGATAATATATATATATATATATATATATATATATATATATATATATATATATATATATATATATATATATATATATATATATATATAATACTTTTGTTTACTTTGTTTCTTGGGATTGAGCGAGGAACCTCAATCCCAAGAAACAAAGTAAACAAAAGTAAATTATAAGAAATGGTTTAAGAAAAAATTGAAGCATATATATATATATATATATATATATATGTTCAAATTTTATTTAAAAATACAAACTGCGAAAAACACCACTTTTAGGGTTTCAGTTTTGAATAACTACGAAAAACCACAAAATAGCGTTGAAAATGGAAAAATGTAAGTGTTGTTTTTCGCAGTTTACGTAAAACTTAAGCCTAATGGAGCAAATCGGACTGCTGATTTGAATTCAGGGCATCAAAAACAAAATTGCTGATCACTTTTTAATTTGCGTGCCGGTGTTTAATCAAATTCAATAATAATCTTAATATGGCTAGTGTTCATAATTATGTTATTTTTACAGCAACATTAAAATAATAATAATTATAGGTTCCAAACGTAATAGTCTAGCTTAAAATCATTTTATTATTTGAAAAAATCTCATAATTGTTAAACGTTCACACTATTTTAACACCTTTTCAATTCATATGCGTTTTATGACTTTACTGGAAAATTACCATCTGCGATATTAATTTCAAAACTGTAATGAATATATGAACTGTTTACAGTTTTCCCTGAAAAAGTAATAATATTCGGTTTTACTACCTATATGCGTACGTTCTAATAATGAGTTCTGCGTCTTTTAAATATCCATATCATATTAAAAGCACGTTTAATTTTTTCGTGTGTACAAATGCAGTACCTAATTGTATTTTTGCTGTAATTGTATTTTTGCTTAATAGTTTTTTATGACAGCTTTTTACAAAAGTGCATTAAAAGTTTAATTTAAAGAAACAGATGCAGAAATTATTTCCTGCGAAATGGGTTTACTAGCGATTAAAAGAAAAAAACCGCAAGAATGTATTACATTTTGTCTTTTTTTTAACAGTATATTTACTTGCTTATTAAAATGTTTTAGATACGGTAAACTAAAATTATTATTAGCCAACTAATATTTGTGTAATACTTTTTTGCTTCTTGAATTGTACAGGGTGCCGCTTTTTCGTTAATCTTGCAGGGTATATCAAACAGGGGCGGTCATATCGACTTTCTGAGGGGGGCCGAGGAAAAGTGTGAGAGTAAAAAAAAAAGGACCACTCATTCACTTTTTATACAGGGTGATTAAAAATCGATCACGAAACATAAGGGGGTCATTCTACTTGACAAAATAAGGGTAGACCTTTATATATATATATATATATATATATATATATATATTTTTTTTTTTAATGTAAAATTTTCTTGGGGATTCGATCCGGGAAAAAACGATGTTGTTTTATATATTAACTACATTGTGTATTACAATTGAACGTTTCGGTTTTTATTTTAACCTTCATCAGAAATTTTATGCTAAAATAGAACAAAAACCGCTTACTTTTACAATATACAACACAGAAATAGTCTAGTTTACCTGCAGAAAGAAGATTCCTCTGAGTGCAATATTTGTACTTAAATTAAAAACACAATCAACAAAACATTGTTACGTCACACAATTACGAAAAAAAAAACAAACTACTATAATATTTTTTGAAACGAACAACATGCATGTATGTATATAAATTAAATTGTACTGAAGTTAATACAGATCTATCTGTTGGAATATCGGTTGTTTTTTTCCCTTTTTTTTTATATTAATATTGTTATGATAACATAGGGTTTATTCTTTCTTTTGACACAATTTAAATATTTGTTGATAATTATAATTTTTTTTATACATTACTGAAATTAAGCTTTATTGTTTGATTGATTAATTAATTAATTATGTTGTGGTAAATTTTACTTAAGCCTTTGGTATCTGACTTAGAATTTATGCTGTTTGGATTTTTTTGAATTTCGATCATTTCGTATAGTTCCCTTTTTTTTGATGGTTTTCTGTACGTAGAATTTTTACGTTTTCATAGTCGAAAGTATGGGTGTTACTTGACATATGATTGGTTAAAGCTGTTTTATTTTTTTGTCATACTTGTGCCCATTCAAGCGATTTTTTAAAAGTTGACTCGTTTGTCCAATGTATACGCCGTCACAATCGTTACATGGTATTTGATAAACTATGTTACTTTTCTTAGTTTTGGGAATTTTTGATTTTAAATTACTAAAATTATTCTTTAACAGATTGAATCCTTTGTGTGCAATTGTCAACAAAGTCATTTATAAAACAAAACAAAGATTTAAAAATTCTAAAACCAGATAAATCGAACAAAACTGTAATTATGTATGAAACGGATTATAACAAAAAAATGGACGACTTGTTGCAGGACAATAAAACATATAAAAAACTTAATGGCGATCCTACCAATATTTACCAAAAAAATAATAATGCTTTAATAACACGCTGGGAAAACTCAATGTATATATCACCCGACATAGCCAAACAACTCAAAACCCATAATGCCCAACCACCTAGAATTTATGGCTTACCCAAACTACACAAAAAAGATATCCCTCTAAGACCAATTGTTTCATGTATTCAGTCACCTTTCGAAAAACTCTCCAAATTTTTAAAAAATATTTTACAAAACATTATTAACAAAAATAACTATTATATAAAAGATTCCGCAGATTTTAAAGACAAAATAAAAAATATAAGTCTACCGAACGATTACATTCTAATATCCCTAGACGTTATATCCCTATATACAAACGTGCCACTCAATTTAGCTAAGGACATAATTAGAAAAAAATGGGACAATATTCGAAAATACACTGATATACCCCTTAATGAATTTCTGGAAGCCGTAGAACTAACATTACAATCAACATATTTTCAATATAATGATACTTTTTATAAACAAATAGAGGGTTGCGCCATGGGGGCATCAATTTCAAGCGTTATAGCACAACTCGTAATGGAAGACCTGGAAGAACAAGTTTTATCCAATTTAGATTTTCAAGTACCATTTTTCTATAGATATGTGGATGACTGCATCACAGCAGTACCAAAAAATAAGACGCAAAATATACTTAATGAGTTTAATAAATATCATAACAGACTCCAATTTACAATAGAAATAGAACAACAAAATAAAATAAATTTTCTAGACCTAACAATCCATCACAAAAACAAGTGTTTAACAACAGAATGGTATACAAAAGAAACTTGGTCTTCCAGATACCTAAATTTCCATTCACAACATCCCATTTCCCAAAAAAAATCGGTAATTATTGGCCTCGCCGATCGAGCAATTAAATTATCCAGCCCGGAATTTCGCAGAAAATCTATAGAAAAGGCAAAAGAAGCCCTTAGGCTAAACAATTACCCAGATAACTTAATAAATAAAATATTTAAAAAACGCATTTATTTGTTCTATAATAAATCCCAACCGAAGGCGAGTGTAAATAATAAAAACTACCTTTCTCTACCTTATATTCCGGTGCTATCAGAAAAATTAAGTAACACCTTTAAAAAATACAACATCACAATTGCACACAAAGGATTCAATCTGTTAAAGAATAATTTTAGTAATTTAAAATCAAAAATTCCCAAAACTAAGAAAAGTAACATAGTTTATCAAATACCATGTAACGATTGTGACGGCGTATACATTGGACAAACGAGTCAACTTTTAAAAAATCGCTTGAATGGGCACAAGTATGACAAAAAAATAAAACAGCTTTAACCAATCATATGTCAAGTAACACCCATACTTTCGACTATGAAAACGTAAAAATTCTACGTACAGAAAACCATCAAAAAAAAAGGGAACTATACGAAATGATCGAAATTCAAAAAATCCAAACAGCATAAATTCTAAGTCAGATACCAAAGGCTTAAGTAAAATTTACCACAACATAATTAATTAATTAATCAATCAAACAATAAAGCTTAATTTCAGTAATGTATAAAAAAATTATAATTATCAACAAATATTTAAATTGTGTCAAAAGAAAGAATAAACCCTATGTTATCATAACAATATTAATATAAAAAAAAGGGAAAAAAAACAACCGATATTCCAACAGATAGATCTGTATTAACTTCAGTACAATTTAATTTATATACATACATGCATGTTGTTCGTTTCAAAAAATATTATAGTAGTTTGTTTTTTTTTTCGTAATTGTGTGACGTAACAATGTTTTGTTGATTGTGTTTTTAATTTAAGTACAAATATTGCACTCAGAGGAATCTTCTTTCTGCAGGTAAACTAGACTATTTCTGTGTTGTATATTGTAAAAGTAAGCGGTTTTTGTTCTATTTTAGCATAAAATTTCTGATGAAGGTTAAAATAAAAACCGAAACGTTAAATTGTAATACACAATGTAGTTAATATATAAAACAACATCGTTTTTTTCCCGGATCGAACTCAAGAATTTTGCAATTTCTGTAATCTCTGCAACTCATTTTGGTTGAGCATACATAGAATAGTTGCACAATAATTGAAGTGTGGCAATATTATTGTATTATACTGTGACGTTATAAATTTTGAAATACACATATAGGACTTACTTGACGTCACTTGGGCCAAATGTACCGTATGGAACTATCTATTGGGACAATGAGACCGGTGGACCATCACAACTAACTTTGCATTAAAAACCAACTTAACTTATTGAACTAATTAAATTTAGTACGGGCATATCCCTAGGGATAGCCCGTACGGGGCTTAACTCAAACTTTAACTCTTTACTTGACTTTACTAACTCTTTCTTATCTAATAAACAATCAATCCCCGTCTTAAAATTTTGTTCTCTTTAAATATTAAATTTTTCAGTATTTGTTTTGCATTTCTAGGCAACTCTGCTTGTTTAATGTTTTTGTTTTATTATTATAAGAGTAACCTAGAAAATTGTTTGATTTCTACTTTTTAAACCTTGACACTTCACGTATTGTTTTATGTACCAAATTTCCCAATGTTAAGTAACCCAATTATATTTAAATTTCCCAAAAATGTATATTTTTAAAATTCCCAAAATGTATACTTTTTTGTACTAGGTGTTCACATATGCCCCTTCCCTGAAAGCGTTGGACCCACAACGCTATTAGAAATCAGACAAATTTACTTTAAACCTTTAAAAAAAATTAGCAATATTATCGAAAAACGATAGTTCCATATAGCTTACAAATATTTAAAACCTAACATTATGTTACTTATTATATAAATTATATTTATCGTAAATAATCTTAACGTTTTATTAAATTTTTTGTTTTTTCCAATTAATTTTTTTTTCAAAAAATGCACGAAAAAATGTAAAAATAGTTTTTTTTCTAAAAATAATTCATTTAGGTTATATTTAACATTATGACTCTTTTTTTTGAAATTTTAAAAATTCTTCCCGATAAATTATCTAAAATAATTATTTAAAAAGTTCTAGAGATGTTTTTGCTGAAATAATTAGTTCAAATAAGATTTTAGCTTAATTGTTAAAAACCTTTTTAAGCTTTTCTTTAAGTAGGTACTTTAAATAAATATAGTTTTAACGGTAAGATTATTTTTTAGACAAAAATTACCTAATTATTGTTACTCATAAATTGTAATTTTTTTTTATTAATCTTTAAGTTTACTAGATATTTATGTACTACACGAACAGCTAAATAAGCAAAAAAGTTTGTTATTTAAAACTGACCAGTCCTGTAACAATAAAAGTGAACTTGGCCTTGTCTCGTCAGCAAAACGTTGAACCATTAAAAAGTAATTCAATGATTTATTTAATATACCAGTGGGAAAGAAAATAATTAACTATGTTTTACATGTACTATTAATTAGGTGACTTTTTTCTATTTCATCTTTTGCCCTTTTTTAAATTTATTGGATAGTTTAAAAACAAAAAAATATCTCTTACATAAAAAGAAAATCAAATTTTTTAAAATATTTATACTTAGAAATTAACCTAATATTCCACATTTTTCTTATACTAGCCTTTATAAAAAAAATTGCGTCCACCTTGCCTGCCTGTCCATGTCCTTGATGGTGCGTTCCATTGGCCATTTGTCCCGTACTTCTCCACGTACCATTGTCTGCCTTTCATTCCCATTTTCTTCTTCCACATCAGGTTACTGCAACTTCATGCCAATTTCCCCATATCCTGAGCTTCTCAGGGCCGCTTAACTGTCTTGTACCCCACAATTCAAGACCATACTTCAGAGCTCTTCCCCATACTAGAGCTGCGGCTTCCAGTGCTAATGCAGCCTCATGCTGCTTCTGAACTCCGTCTTCACGACGTACCATACAACTTCGACACAAATAAATATATTTCCATATTCTTCTTTATCACCTCTGGCTAACACCATTTAGCCATATTTGAAAACTGAAGATATACCTTATCTTCCTTTTCTTGTAGCTACGCTGCTACCTCCTTGCAGCTACGCTACGCAACATATTTTTTCCCCAACTTCGTCCTTTCACACACATTTCTTCTCCGGGGAACGGGACGCCTTTACCATATATATGGTATTTTCTTCCACAAATAAACTGAGGGGTAGGAAGGGCGTACCATAAGCGACTTTTCCTATCGCTTCACAAAGGGCACTGGAACTGGGGCGGGCACAGCTTACCATAACCGACGTTTCACAAAGGCCACTGGGAACGGCGGCGCCTCCACCATATGTGACGTTGTAATTTTGGATACATATAAATGGGCTTACTTTTACGTCACTGGGCAAATGTACCATATGGAACTATCTATTGGGACAATGAGACCGGTGGACCATCACAACTAACTTTGCATTAAAAACCAACTTAACTTATTGAACTAATTAAATTAGTACGGGCATATCCCTAGGGATAGCCCGTACGGGGCTTAACTCAAACTTTAACTCTTTACTTGACTTTACTAACTCTTTCTTATCTAATAAACAATCAATCCCCGTCTTAAAATTTTGTTCTCTTTAAATATTAAATTTTTCAGTATTTGTTTTGCATTTCTAGGCAACTCTGCTTGTTTAATGTTTTTGTTTTATTATTATAAGAGTAACCTAGAAAATTGTTTGATTTCTACTTTTTAAACCTTGACACTTCACGTATTGTTTTATGTACCAAATTTCCCAATGTTAGGTAACCCAATTATATTTAAATTTCCCAAAAATGTATATTTTTAAAATTCCCAAAATGTATACTTTTTTGTACTAGGTGTTC